>PVKS010024491.1:0-30998 GCA_004027875.1 Aplodontia rufa
TTTTGGGGGTGGGGATGTTAACACTCTGGGAGAAGTAAGAGAAAGTGTTTCAAGGTCTTGATGATTTTAATATTTATCTTTAAAAAGTCTGCTCTTGTTCACGGTTTAAAAAAAAAAGATTAAGGGGCTGGAGCAGTGGCTCGGCAGTTAAGGTGTTTGTCCGGCATGCGCAAGTACAGGGGTTCAAACCCCAGCACCCGCGTACACAACTAAGTGTCAGAGCAACAAAAGCCATGTGAAAAACTCAATAAAAATTGATTCTCTCTCTCTCTCTCTCTGTCCTTCTCTCAAAAAATTTTTTAAAAAAAGATTAAAATGTTTAAAAGGAAGATCAGCTCACCTATGAAGATCTCTGCCTTTGAAAGTGGCAGAGTTGCAGTTTTGCAGATTATTCTGCTTCTGAGGTGGGGTCTACACTCAAGCAAGGAACCTTGCCTAAGAATCTCTCCCATTTTGCCACATGTAAAATTATAGCTGCAACTTGGTGTGAGAGCTAAGAGGGGCAAATACTAAGGGTAGTCACCAAGCAGGAGTGTGGACAATGGCCTCTAGAAGCCAGTGCACCTAACCCCATTTTATATGTGGTTTTTTTTGTGTGTGTGTGTGTGTGTGTGTGTGTGTGTGTGTGTCAGGTTGAGAAAGCTAAGTTAGCTTTCAGTCTTTGGGGGTTAATAGACATACAAAAAATTAGGAGTTAGAAAGGGGACAAGTCTTGCTGGCTATCAAATTAAGATAATACACCTGGAGATGGGAGTTGAAAAGTCAGTACAGCTTCCAAAGACTATGTGGTCAGCAGAGATACCAAGAACCCAGAGCCAAGAAAAACAGTCATTAAAATCAAACCTGCTGAGACAGGAAAATTGCCTGACCTGTTCTGAAAAAAAAAAATAATTATAGGGACTCTCCCAGATGATAAGGGAAGATTCCAGATGGCAAGGAACAAACACGCACACAGAATGGTCACTAGACTAACCCATGGTTATACTCATTAGCATAGTAAAAACTACATCATAAGGTGGAGACTTAAGATGGTAATAAGATGTGTCATATGAAGAAGCATGATGCAGAAAAGCAGAGGTGTACCTAAACTCCACCTCTACATGTGATGACATCAAGAAACATGTCAGGGACCCAGATTCCCATATCTATTCTAACTCTGAATGTGAACAGACTCAATGCCCCAATCAAAAGACACAGATTGGCTTACTGGATCAAAAAACAAAATCCAACAATGTGCTGCCTACAGGAGACAGACCTCACAATCAAAAATGGACACAGACTGAAGGTGACAGGTTGGCAAAATGTCTACCAGGCTCATGGCCCAAAAAAGCAAGCTGGCGTTGCAATCCTAATATCTGATAAAGTTAATTTTGACCAAAAACTAGTCAGAAAGGAAAAGAAGGTCACTATATCATAGTAAAATGAACAATTCATCAAGAAGACATAATGAAAGTTAACATTTATGCCCCCAATTAGAACCCTCCCAAATATTTAGAAAAACTACTCAAGGACATTAAACCCTTCTTTGATCTCAACACAATAATACTGGGGAACTTTAATACACCATCATCAAAAATAGATCATCAAAGCAAAAAATCAACAAAGATATCTCTAACCTAAACAACTGTAATCAACTGGACTTAACAGATATTTACAGAATATCCCATCCCAAATAGGGTGAGTTTACCTTCTTTTCAGCAGCTCACGGGGCCTTCTCCAAAATAGACCACATCATAATCCACAAAGCTAACCTTAACACATTCAAAAAAGCTGATACAGTCTCATGCGTCCTGTCAGACCACAATCTTAGCAATTAACAGCAAGAAAAACAACAGAAACTACTCAAATACTTGGAAATTGAATAATACCCTGTTAAAGGAAGAATGGATAAAAGAGCTAACGAGAACAGAAATCAAGAAATTCTTGGAAACGAATGAGAACAATGAAATAATGTATTAAAATATCTGGGATAGTATGAAAGCATTCTTAAGAGGTAAATTTATAGCACAGAGTGTCTTCATCAAAAATCAGGAAAGATCCCAAATAAATAGTCTTATGCTCCAACTCAAATCCCCAAAAAAGAGGAAAAACCCAATCCCAAACCTAAAAGAAGACAGGAAAGAACTAAAATCAGAGCTGAAATCAATGAAATGGAGAACAACAACAACAACAAAAAAAATACAAATTATCAACAAAACAGAGTTGGTTCTCTGAAAAAATAAATAAGATTGACAGACCACTTGCCAATCTCATTAAAAGGAAAAATGAAGTGAAGCAAATCAACAAAATCAAAGATGAAAACGGAGATATCACCACTGCCTCAACCAAAATCCAGAAGATTATCAGAACTTATTTTTAAAAATTATACTCTGCCAAGTTTGATAATCTGGAAGAAATGGAAAATTATCTTGCCATATATGACATCCCCAAATTAACACTGGAGGACATGGAAATCTTAAACCAACCAATCTCAGGTAGTGAAATCGAAATACCAATCAAAGGCTTTCCAAAAAAGAAAAGCCCAGGACCTGATGGATTCACGGCAGAATTCTACCAGACCTTTACAGAAGAATTAACACCAATCCTCTAAAAGCTTTTCCATGAAATTGAAAGGGTTGGAACCCTCTCATATTTATTATGAAGCAAATATAACACTGATACCAAAAAACAACAAAGACACATCAAGAAAAGAAAACTATAGACTAATTTCCCTGATGAACATAGACACAAAAAGCCTTAATAAAATTCTAGCTATCCGGATCTAAAAATACATCAAAAAGATAATCATGATCAAGGGGGCTTCATTCCAGGAAAGCAGGGCTAGTTCAACATATGCAAATCAATAAATGTAATTCACCACTTAAACACAATTAAAAATAAAAATCATATAATCATCTCAAATGATGCAGAAAAGGCCTTTGATAAAATTCAGCACCCATTTATGCTCAAAACTCTGCAGAAGATAGGGATCAAAGCAAGATACTTTAATTTTGTAAAAGCCATTTATAACAGATCCATAGCCAACATTATGCTCAATGGAGAAAGACTGAAAGCATTTCCACTGAATTCAGGAACAAGAGAATGTTGTCTACTTTCACCACTCTTATTCAATACAGTCCTTGAATCCCTAGCCAGAGCTATCAGACAAGAGAATGAAATCAAAGGCACTGGAATAGGAAAAGAGGAGCTGAAGATGTCTCTACTTGCTGATGACATGATCCTCTACCTAGAAGACCCAATAAGCTTGATCAGAAGACTCCTAGAGCTTATAAACAATTTCAGCAAAGTGGCTGGTTGTAAGATCAACACTCATAAATCATTAACTTTACTACACTCCAGCAATAAGTCCACTGAAGAAGAAATCAGGAAGTCTGTCCCATTCACAATCTCCTAAGAACAAACAAACAAACAACAACAACAACGAAAACTTGAGCATCCATCTAACAAAGGATATTAAGGATTTCTACAATGAAAGCTATTGAACACTAAAAAGAGAAATTGCAGAAGAGTAAATGGAAAAACATTCCATGTTTTTGGTTAGGCAGAATCAATATAATCAAAATGACCATTCTACCAAAAGCCCTATACAGATTAAATGCAATTCCCATCAAGATACCAATGACAATCTTCATGAATATAGAAAAAGCAATTCTCAAATTCATATAGAATAACAGAAGACCCAAAATAGCCAAAGCATTACTAAGCAAGAAAGAGGAAGCAGGAAGTGTTACAAT
Source organism: Aplodontia rufa (assembly GCA_004027875.1). NCBI lineage: Eukaryota > Metazoa > Chordata > Mammalia > Rodentia > Aplodontiidae > Aplodontia > Aplodontia rufa. Next base: position 3,735 of record PVKS010024491.1, read on the forward strand.
TCCTGACCTGAAATTTTACTATAGGACTATAGAAACAAAGCAGCATGGTTTATATCAAAACCGAATTGAAGACCAATGGAACAGAACAGAAGATACAGAATCAAACCCTCAAATCTTTAACTATCTGATATTTGATAAAAGGGGCAAAAGCATATTGTGGAAGAAGGGCAGCATGTTCAACAAAAGGTGCTGGACAAACTGGACAGCTGTATGCAGAGAACTGAAATTGGATCCTTACCTCTCACCCTGCACAAAAATCAAATCAAAATAGTTCAAGGATCTGGAAATTAAACCAGCAACTTTAGAATTGCTTGAAGAAAAAGTAGGATCAACACTATATCTCATAGGGGTTGGCACCGCCTTCCTTAACCAGATTCCCGTAGTGCAAGCATTAAAGCCAATAATAAATGAACGTATGCCATTAAACTAAAAGGCTTCTGCACAGCTAAAGAATTAGGAGTGTCAAGAGAGAACCTACAGAATGGGAGAAAATCTTTGCCTGCTACACCTCAGACAGAGGGCTAGTATCCAAAATATACAAAGAACTTAAAAAACTGAACTCCTAAACTACACGTAACTCAATCAGTAAATGGGCTAGTGAGGTAAATAGAAATTTATCAATGGAAGAAGTCCAAAAAGCCCATAAATATATGAGAAAGTGCTCTACATCACTAGCAATCAGAGAAATGCAAATCAAAACTTCACTGAGATTCCACCTCACTCCTATGAGAGTGGCAAAAATGAAGAATATGAACAACGACATACGCTGGAGGGGCTGTGGGAAGAGAGGAACACTGTCACACTGTTGGTGGGACTATATAAACTGGTACAGACAGTCTGGAAAGCAGTGTGGAGACGCCTCAAAAAACTAGGACTGAAACTACCCTATGACCCAGCTATTCCACTCCTGGGTATTTTCCCAAAATAGCTAGAATTGGCATATTATAGAGATACAGCTTCATCAGTGTTTATAGTAGCTTAATTTACTGTAGATAAACTATGGAACCTACCCAGATGCTCCTCACTGGACGACTGGATTCAAAAGCTGTGGTACATATATACAATGGAATTCTACTCTGCTATTAGAAAAATATCATAGCATTTGCAGCCAAATGGATGGAGATTGAAAAAATTATGCCAAGTGAAATATCCCAAGCTCAGAGACTCAAGGGCTGAAATGTTTTCTCTCACATGTGGAAGCTAAAATACAATCAGAAACAGACTGATAGTTGGCTAAGCTAATAATAACCCCAACACAGATGAATGTTTACACAAGCAGGGAGAACCTTGCCTATGATGCTGGGGGTATGAAGGGAGGGTGGCAGGGAGGGCAGGAGGGAATAGGAGGGACATCAAGGAGCTGGAAGGAGGGAGGGGGTTATCAACCCAGCGGGGAACCTTTGACTTCCATGAGAAGCTCAACTAACATGGAGGTAAAGTAGGGGGAAACATGGGATGGGGGGGGAACCCAAGGGGGAGACATTGGAATGGCATCATCCTTGGCTTGCTCTGTCATTATGCATGTGTTCATGATTGTATGACAACGATTCCCTCCTAAATGTAAGACTATCTTGAACGAATAAAAAAGGAAAAAAATTACCTTTTTAACAAAAGAATGTGTCCTGATGGATATGGAAAATTACCAGAACCCACTCAGCCAGGCAACAAACCTCCTACTCACTGTTTTGAAATCTACAGACTCATCAGAACCTATTGCCTTGGGCCCTTATCTGAGGATCCCCCTTCTACTGAAAAACTCGGTTAAATCCCCACCCTATACCATTAAATTCAGTTTAACCAGGAAAATTCCTGCTATGACCCTTTCCCCCCTCATTCCTTCTATATCTACCCCAGGCTGTAAGCGGCAGGTGGGTCCCAGACTCCACTGGGTCCCCCTCTTCCGGTTTCTCCTGTGTTACTGTTGAGCTGCCACTCCTCTTTCCTTCTTTTCGCCAGCTTCATTTCATCTCTTTCCTTAAACCTACCTACCCCATAGATGCCCTACAAGCTGTACACCTTTGTCCTTTGAATCAGTCTGGGATTGCTGCCCCTGCCACCTTCGGCTGCCTCCTTTGTGGGCCAGCATAAGAAGAGTCTTCTGTCTGTCACAGTTGTCCTTTTATCTGATTCTGATAAGAGAGCACAGGAACCTACTAAGCCAGTGAGAGGGGAGTTGCTGTGTAGTAATCCACTTCTCAGGCCTTTCCTTATATGTTATCTATTTAAAATTAATCTGATTTCAGTTGTACTTTGTAGGATTAGGGACATGGCCTTGTCCTTGATTGGGATGCAGCATTTGGAATGAGAGGTAGTAGCTTGGGAAAGCAATGAGAAAACGGCCAAGGTGGGCAGGTAGGGGCAGGGGTGCTGGAGAGAAGTGGAAGTCAGCCCCCGGGCTGAGGCACAGGCAACAACCAAGACTAACCTGGGTAACGTGCAAGCACTCCTGAATACCTAGAAACACTTTGAAAGATTAACTGCATAAAAATCAGAATACTAACACAGGCCTGGGGTTTGCATGGTTACTTAACCTAGACCGAGTTTACATATGCTTTTCTTTGGGTAACATTCTTCCATCTTCCTTTCCCTGTTATTGCCAACTTCCGGTCACACACCAAGTCTGCAGATACAGATAGGATCATTTGTTTTGGAGATACATTCCTATGTCCCCAGTGGATGCCTGAAGCAGCAACAGTAGCAAACTGTGTACATAGTCTGGTTTTCCCCTAAAATATATACCGATGATAGTTTAATTTATAAATTCGGCACAACTATCAACAAGAATAAAATGGAACATTTGTAATAGTATACTGTTATAAAACTTTATAACTAATTTCTCTTTTCTCAGAAAATTTTATTACATTGACTATGGTTGATTTTGGGCTACTGAAACAGAAGAAAGTGAAATGGTAAAGGGAGAATCCTGTGTAACATGGGGTTTTTGTTGTTGTTTGAGTTGCTGGAATGGAACTCAGGGCCTGAGTATAAGGTAAGCACTCCATTGCTGAACTACAGCCTAGCTACATTTCTTTTTATTTACTTTGTAATCCTTGTGTCTAGGGTCAAAAGTCAGGGCTGAGTAAGTGTCCACAATGGACCACGCAGCATACCAGGTGGAAATTCAAAACACCATACAGATGTACGTATGATTCTGGGTGTAGCTTTTCCCTGCCTTGCTATCTAAGCAGACAGCAGCTTCTGGGCTCATTGTCTCAGAAGGGGGTGTCACCAGAACAGTATTTTGTGGGTTTAACCACATTAAGATTAGACTATGTGTTTCTGAATCAACACATTGTATTAAGACGAAGAGCCTCTGAAGAAAACCAAAATGAAATGTTCCCCCTAAGGTTTTCTATTATGGGAAACCTAATTGAATTTGGGTACAAAAATTTAAAATATTCTATTACTTTAACCTCAGCAGCTTGGAGCTGTATCCAGACAGTGGATGGCTCCAGATCATAAATCTGTAAACATGGAACTTTTGTTTGTTCCATTAGCTATTTTTGTAGATGTAAATTTCTTCAATTTGTTTTCTTTCATTCTGTACTCAGCATTGTCTGGTGAGCCCTGCCTGGGAACTCATCTTTCATTGACATCTCTGGGTTGATCACCTGTTGCCCCTACTTGTGCAGCTTGACCAAAGGGAATGGTGTTTTCTGTATAGGAGAGATTAAAGAAAAAAAAGTGCTACTAGGCAGGGCACCTGGTGACTGGCCTTCTGGACTTGATGCTCTCATTTTTACTACTGCAGGAATTGTATTCTCCCTGCTGCCCCACACTGCAGAGTAGTGAGCTGGGGATGAAAGAACACATGGACATGCATGAAGATCTGCTGGCTCCACTACTCTCTGTAGCACTGTGGTAAGAGATACCATGTGGCTAACAGTGACCCTGTATTTATATGATATTCCATAAAGGTTGCACTATTAAGATATGTTTTTAAAGAGACTTGCCTACTTGTATGAAAGGAAACTGCTGCTTAAACAGAGAACTGGGTAGAAAATGATAGCAATAACTACACAAGTGCTCCACCACTGAGCTCTCCCCTGAGTCTAAAAAACTAGTATTTAACTATCACTATCTCTGTGAGCCATTGCCCCTGTGTATGCTACATTTAAATCTCACAACCACCTTGTAAAGTGGGTACTACGCTTATCCTCATTGTATGATGTGGAAATGAGACAGAAAAGTTGAATAACTTGACTAAGGTCACTGTGCTGGGTTCCATTATTGCAACAAAATACCCAAGAAAATCAACTTCAAAGAAGGAAATTTTATTTTGCCATGTGACTTCAGAGGTTCCAGTGTTTGGGCACTTAATGCTGTGGGTTTGGGCCTACGTCAGCATAGTACATTATGGTAGAAACATGTGGTAGGAGGAGTTGCTCACCTCATGGTGGCCAGGAAGCAAAAAGAGAGAAAGGGGCTGTAGTCCAATATCCCCTTCAAGGGCACAACCCCAAAGATCTAACGTCCCAACCCTTAGTTTCTACTATCTTCCAAGAGTGCCATGGCCTGGGAATGAAGCACATGAGCCTTTCAGAGACATTTCACATTCAAACTATAGCAATCACATAGCTCACATAAGTAAGAGCTAGAAGTCTAGCCGAGCTGACTCGGAGCCCACACTCTAATGACTATGCTACAATGTGTTACTATACCAACCTTTATGGAATCCATGAAAGAGTTAAGGTTCATGCTGTCCAAGTCTTAACAGTACTGTTTTGTTTGATGAAGGTCTGAAATAAGGCAAATCATGGTACCTCTAGGCAATAAATGGATATGCTGAACTTGTAGTTGATATGTAACTCATAACTAGATATTTTTCCAATTCTCCCTTATTACTTCACACCTATCCTCTTGAAATGGACAATGTGAAATCCGGTAGTAATCCTCGACCCCTCTTTCTCTCACAGAAAATCTGCTTGGTCACTCTTTTAAAAGAAGCTGATCTCATCACCTTTCATCTCCATGACTTCTGGGATCAAAATCGGCATGTCAGAATTGAGAAGTTGCTACCACTGCTGCTGCTATCCCAAATGTCTACAGGAAGCTGAAGAACTAACATCAGAATGCTGCTCCTAAGAAATGCTCACGTCTCCACTGTCATGCACGTCCTGCATGACAGTGCTAACTGCCTCTAACTTCTGCTTCCCCCAGTTTTTCTTTCTGTGAACCTCCCCACTTCTCTTGACATAGCTGAGAACAGGCTTCCTTCGGTACTACTTTGTACATTTGTCTTAACTTAGTAAATTTCAGAAACCACACTCCAATTTTTTTCGATTCCCCAATACTGCCTAGAATGCTGACATCTAGTACACAAATACCACTGGGAACAAGGAAGTTTTTTAGAGAGAAAATTCAAACCAAATGTGAAGTTTCAGCAAAAATAATGTCAGTGACATGGCCAAGGTGACACACACAGATATGAACACACAGACATGAACACCAAATCGTTTCTGATTGGACAATTCTCAGTGCCCAGAAGGGTTTTCAAATAGTATATTTTGAAATCACTGGACTTGATTACAAAATGACAAATATCAGTTCTACTATGAAGCATAGTTCAAGACCAACTTTTTAAACTCTTAAGAGACTAATGCCCTTGTCTTTACTGCTGCACTCACACCTAGGTTTGAAAGCTAATTCTTATGGTTTTTAGAAGTTGATGATTTAGACCATGACAAAAACAAATTAACTCTAACTCTCTATAGAGTTTTTAATTCTAGAAAGCTGTTTCAATTGTGACTGTTTTGAGAAAACAATCCCCAAATGTTTGATGCTAAGTCAACTTAGCTTTAAGGAAATTATCAGTCCTATTTTTTTTGGAAGGTTCGCAAATCTGCAGAAGTTCGCTTATTTTTATGTCATTGCTACATTTACACATTATATAATAAATTGATCTGCCAAGAGGAAAAGATACTTCTGGTTTTAAATACCAGACATAATAAATCAAGATAATTTAATCATTAAGTAGCCATGCTCTTAAAAATAGATATAAAAATACTCAGGCTTATTTAATATTTTATTCTAATTAATGATTTCTATGGTTGTAAACTACAGCTAAGTTTTTCGTTCAAAGTGTTATTTTACTGACTCCTGAAATTTAAAAAAAAAAATCCTGATTTTCCCCTCATTAATATTACCTCTAAAATACAAACACGAAAACAGAATAACAATTTTAAAAGGAATCTTACCCTCGTGGAAACATTTTGCTTTTCTCTGTCCCATAGTCCACTGGAGTTTACAAGTTTAACCATAAATATCTTAATTGTTGTGACTATAAATAATTCTAAACCCAACAATGGCTTCAAATAATCTTTCAGAGACTGGAAGCAAAACATAAAAGTTTCTTCTAAAATGAACTTCAACCCTACATATTTTTTTCCATGATCTAACGTGTCAGAAGTTTAATATGGACACACCAGTGTGGGATTTCCACAGGTAGGATAAGGAGGGTAGAGTTTCTTTTGAGTTCATTGAGTGCATTGGTACTCAGCCAGGAGATGGTGTTATATCCCTACATATTTTGTAATTAAAAACAAATGGCAAAGACTCAGAAAAGAGATAAACGCCTATGAGTATCTTGAGTTCAGAATAACTCCTGTATTAAAGTGTAGAAAATTTAATTATAAGGCTTCTAATGCTATGCAGCACAATAACATGTCCCATATTGGATTATCTAGTAGACAGTTAAGAACTAGATTTTTTTAAAAAGCCTTTTCAGCAAGAAGAGTATCTGCTACAAAGCATTTCTTTTGTATAAGAAGTGGGAGACACCCTAATTAAGTTTACTGATAATGCATTGTATTAAAAAATTATAATTGATTCAGTGAGCTTGATTCCTCATTTTTCTCCTGAAACTTTCTACTCTTCCTAATATACTGCAAATTAGCATATTAGAAATGAACTAAGGGGCATTAGGAATAATTGATAAGAAAAGCCAGCAAAGCTGGGCATGGTGGGGCGTGCCTGCAATCCCAGAAACTCTGGAGGCTGAGGCAGGAGAATTGCAAGTTCAAAGCCAGCAACTTAGCAAGACCCTGTCCTCAAAAATCTCAAAATAACATATAAAAGGGTTGGGGATGTGTTTCAGTAGTAAAATATTCCTGGGTTCAATCCCTGATTCAAAAAAAAAAAAAAAAAAACAAATCTGGCTATTTAAAAATAGGTGGGGCTGGAGCGGTGGCTCAACGGTTTTGGTGCTTGGGTTCAAACCCCAGCACCAAGTACACAGCTAAGTGTTGGAGCAAATAAAGGCATGTGAAAAACTATTTCTCTGTCTCTCTCTCAAAAATAAATAAATAAATAAATAAATAAATAAATAAAAATAGGGGAGAATAATTTTTAATGAGAAGTCTTGAATTATCAGGAAAGAAAAAAATGTTAATATAAAAAGGCACACTTAATCCTCTTATCAAATGTTAAAATAAAACCAATGTTAGTTCTTAATGGGATAATTTTCACTTATTTGGAATATTCCTATCAGATTTGTTTTCTTCCCTGATAGTCTCATAAAAACAAGTTTGTAATAAAATAAGAGTTCCTGACTTCATTGAAGGGACAAATTTATATGAAAGAAATAGGAATTTGAATTTCCTACCAATTGTAAGCATCATAAAATATTCTGTAAATAACAGTTTAAGTCAGATGCACTGATTTAAAGCTATCAAAACTTATGAATCTTATGATACTCAATATAAAAATAGAGTTTACTTTAGAAAGCTGGATTATTTTTGCAACATTCCAACAATAATGATAGGGCAGACACTAAGAACCTCTGATACTTTTAAATGTACATGAGATTATAATTAGGACAATTTGAGATAAAATTAATGTTTGAAAAGAGAACAGTCTTATTCTCTATTCACACTGCACCACGAAGATTTTTTTGTTTATAATCCTTGCAAAAAGCAAAATTCTCATGACAAATGGCAATAAATATCTGATTATATAATAAAACATGCAGTCATAAAAAAGGTTCTGAAAATGTAAGAATAAATAAGACCTTTAGTTCATCAGCATCTTTTTATGTTAATTAAACTTTTGTAACTGTTTTGTAAAAGGTTAAAACTTCCTCCCCAAATCTGTCCTTTAATTATAACTCAAAATCACAGGGCTTCACTGTAACATTTGTTACTATGGTTTCAACTGCACTGCTGCATGTCTAATGTTATAACCAGTGTCACACTTGCTTTCTACTACATTGTTAAACTGGTTTATGTATTTTCAGGAACTAAAGTGTGACATAACATACTTTCATTCCAAAAACACCCACAAACCAAAATGGATATTTAAAATCTTTATTGTTTCATCATCAAAAGTCTTCTTTCCATAGAAGAATGGCAATGGCGTTGTGTCAGCGATGTTCTATGGAAAAAATCATATCTCAAGTACCGGGCCTAGAAACCAGACAGCACTGTAAGCTCCTGTGCAAGGTCAAAGACACAATGCTGCCAATGCAATTAGTATACAGAAAGAATACACAGCTGTCAAAAATGAGTCTATGGCCGAGTGAATCAACATAGCAGTGCACTGCACTGATATTCTACAGGAACAAAAAACTGAGAAGGGCCAGAGAATGCACTTCCAGGAAAATAAAAAAGCCAGTGGATCATAGGCACAGAGTTCCAGCTGTATCTCCAACTGTGTAATGTAAGTACTTGTACCTTCCTCTTTAAGTCTAGAACGTAATTACACAGCAAGCTAACTTCAGCCTATGTGTAAATGGCGTGGTTGCATGCAGATATGTCATTCTGCTTCCCATTGCACAGCCCAGAAGTAACTCAAGTTGAGTTAGGTAAAGAAACCTGTAGCTTTAGGCATCTTCAGTAAAAAGTGTAATTTGTTCCCATTTTCTTGAGAGACAAACAATGAAACAAAAAGTTGTCATGATTACTCAGTTTTGACCGAAGGCAAAACAATTTTTATGTAAGTATACTGAATAAACATACAAATATCCTTAACAAAATACTGTCAGATCAACTATAACATTTTCCTAATGTTCCTGAAAAAAGGTACTGATAATCAGGAGATGCAAATAACCACTACAATCTGATCATGCCTGGGTACTGTAAATTTTTTGGACAGGTCTGTGTCTAAAGCTGCTCTACAGCTGGATTTGACTGCTCTGCATTAATTACAATTATAAGGAAAAGCAGATCTATTCTGATGAAATGAAAACCCAAACAACTGAGAGGAACACAGGAAACTTAAGTATTTTAAAATTACATACGATATAACCTTAGTATAAGAACTACCCTTAACGAGGACTAAATCTTAAAATTGTTAATGCATATTATCTGCAAGACTTGTTAATCATGACACAGCCTTGCAGGGGGGTCGGCACTCAATGTAATAGCATAGCAATTATTTTCCAAGTGAGTTAAACATTTCTAAGTGTCATCAATCTATGTTTGAAAAGTTCTTTTACTTAATACATACAATGTACAAAATAAGTTAAAAGGAGGAAGCAGAGGAAGGTTTTCTGGTATATATGATGCAAACATATAATTTTCCCTCATCAGTAGTAATTCCATGTATGTCCATTTTACCCATGGTAAAACATGAAAGGCCAACAGAAGACTGAAAAGTTTCACATAAATAGAAACAGCATTCAAACAATGGAATTTCATCATTGTTTCTTCCCACACTGCAACTCACTACTTGAGTATAATAAACATAAATAAAAACTGTATCTCAAAAATCTGTTTTTACAACCTTAAAGTTTAACATAAATTCTTCCATCAATTGAGAAGAAAAGCACTCTTCTGTAGCAATTCCATAAAATAATTTTCAATTCACAAAACACCTGTCTACTAGTAAAACCAGCAACCCTTACGGAGGGCATGTGCATTAATATTTGGCCCCTCTGAGGTATAAACGTAGCTATATTTGCACTAAGTAGATAGTCTATAAGATATGCTAATAGTCTGCATGTTTGCATAAAATTGTGAGCAATGTCATCCTGACTGATTGAAAACTTACTTTTATGATTTTGTATAATAATGGAGGTTAACTAATTTTAAGAGAAAATATGTACTTTAGCCCAATAAAGCCAGCAGAATTCTGTATTCCTAAAACAAAGCAAATGGTTATTACATTTAAAAAACATTTAACATGGCATATTGATTAAAAAAAAAAAAAGCTGAACAGGAAAAACAAATGCTTAGATTCAGCAGGACACCACAAAGAGCATACTATAAGTGTGAAATCAGTCAAGCTTTTCCAAGAGAAAATCCTTTTAATCCTTCAGCAAGTCTGTGTGAAAATAGTATGCATACAATAAAAGTGATAAGGGAGCACCTAGAATACCCCCAAGAGGCTTGCTATAACATTCAGCATTACTGCCCCACTTCCTGTGTGCATGGATGGCCAACAAATGAGAAGAAGTCCATGTGACAAGAGTTCAGCAACTCCTTTTCACCACTGCTGCCAGCTGAAGTCGTCATTGCTTCCAAAGACCAAGAAGAAGCCTAGTATAGTTGCAAAGATGACTGTGTTTCCTGTGAGAACAAGTGCACAAGCTCCCCACTCAATCTAAGGAAATAAGATATACACACTCAGTTAATGGATATCAAAACAAAAGGCAAATGAAAAGCAAATCAAGGTTCTAGATGAATGCCAATCGTGATCCAAAGCAAATACGCTCCGCAGTAACTTTCACAGAACTTAACACTGAATGGTAATTTTATGTTGCTATATTCATTTATCTTTGGTTGTTTTTAAAAAACAAAAAAACAAGTCTTAACTTTTGGGTTATGATGACACAGCACAGAATTCTACAACTTTTGCCTTAAATCAGTACTCTTTTCTTTGTGAATCAAAACATCTATTTAGAAAACAGATTAAAGTATCACAAATGAAAACCACTTGAGCATTTTCTTTTAAAAGGGCAGAGAGAGTAACTAATTGCCTTCTCCATGTTGAAGGGTGGTCAGTCTCTGCCCTTCTCTACTTCTTCAGAGGTGAAGCTGTGAATTTGAGTAGGGAGTGTCTGGGAGGAAGAAATATTTGATCATAGGTAGCCCGCTGTTTCTCCTCTTTGGAGAAACACCTGCAAAGAACACACAATCTTCTCATGTCTTCCCTGCTTTTACAGGGCAGGCCTGTGGTTGTTCAGCACTGGTGAGTTAATGTTCCTGATTCTGACAGGTACTGGCAAGCCAATGTAGCAGACCCATGCCATGCTCTTCAATATCATTTTTTATTAGTTAGCATGGAAAATCAGAAACCCCAAATTTTAATTTCTATGTCTCTCATCTCTTTTTCATGTCAATAACAAAAACTTTTGAGAAAATTAAGAGTCTAATATAAAATCACTCAGAAAAAACTAAATTCACTCACCAAATGTGCTCGGGCAAATACAATAGGGAGTCCAAAAGCTGAGACAACAATGCCCGTTGTAAGAAATATGGCAAGTTCCTTACAAGCATTACTCATAGCATCTGTATCATCCACTAATCTTCTTGCTATGCAGTACGGAATAGGTGAAAGGATGTAAAAAAACAGAACGAAGAGGGGCCAGTATTGGCTAGAAAGAGAAAAAAAAGTTAATGTAGTTTCTTCTCTAGTTTTCCTACATATAAAAAATATGCTTTTCTCTTTTAAGGACCAAAATAATACTGCAAGACATAAACATTACAGTTGAGAAAAAAGCTACAAGCTCAATACTGAAATGATACACATTATAATTATTTATAAAATCAATTATGACACAATATTAAACTTTTCTAACATTAAAAGAAAATGCTTTGTAAATTTTAATGGTTGGAATCAAGGCCCCCAAATTCAAAATATTTTTAATTTTGTCTCATAAAGAAAGAGGTATGTGGAAAACAGGAATATTAACACAATAACTTTTTACATTCAAGAATTCACACCTTTGACATTCTACCTTCACAGGAATTTAAAACACACCTCCCCAAGCTTTAAGTCACTAGGAATTCACTAAAACCATTAGAATTGAAATACACAAAACTAATCAAAAGTAACACCAAATACTTTCAATCAGAAAACAGATGGTTTTTAGTCTATTGTTCAGTTGATGGCATCGTGCTGTCATTTCCTGGCTTTGATAGCTGCAGTTATGTAAAATGCCATGTCTTGGGGAAGCAGAAGAAACTCTCTGCATTATTTTTGCAACTTCTTGACAGTCTATAATTAGTTCAAAATAAAAAGTTAAAAATAAATAAAACTGCCAAAGAATAAACTAGACATCATAGTGGCGATTTGATGTATTTAGAAGCTTATACTCAGCAAAGATCTAGTGATATATTTTTCCTAAAAATCTTTTCCTAAACGTTTAAGTAAAATAATTTCAAATGGAATACATGCTAAAGAAAAAAACTTCAAAATAATACAAAAGCACAAAAAATAAAAGCAAAACATCCCCCAAGTCTCTACTGTTTTCTCCTCCCAATTCTCCTTGGAGCCTCTTGTGGACACGTCCACAATCCCACACTGATTAACTTTTAAAAGGCATCTGGTTAGGTAATACATTAAAAAAAAAAAAAAAAGGCATCTGGGTCACCGCATTTTTTTGTCTTTTAATGAGAGATCTTGAATATCTTTATGTAACAGCATTTACAGTTTGTCCTCCCTCTAGGACTTCCTCATATTTTCACTAATGGATGTACCATAATTCAACTATTTTTATTTTGATGAACATTATATCATCAATTTCCCTTTTTGCTATTATAGACAAGGTTCCCATGAACACATCTATACTCAACTACATAATCTTTGCAAACACAAGTAGATTTGTGTGAGAAAATCTAAGAAGTATAAGTTTAGTTTCAAGAACAAGATACAAGCAAACTGGTCTCTAAGAAAACTCACCGATCCCCTCCTCTCCATAACAGTACCATATAGTGCCTGTGGCCTGTGTGCTCATATTTTATCTTTGCCAATGAATGCATTTAGTGATGACAGAGGTCAAGTATAGTTTTGTGTACTTATTAGGAAAGTGTAGTTCTCCTTTCACGTTTGTTGTTCATTTCTCTACTGAGTTATCTATTTCTTACTAACTTACCTAATATTAATATTTTGTGTGGTGCTATACATCAAACCCAATAAATCACACATGCTGGGCAAGTGCTCACCACTAAGTTACATCCATAGTTCTTAAATATTAATTTTAAAACATTCTATTCTAATGAAAGTAATCATCAACATTATGTTTTTAGTCAACTGTGTTCTGACTTCTATGATATTTTCTATAAACAGATGTTTTTATTTTCTTGTATTAAATATTATCAACAGGTGTTTAAAACTAAACAGTAGTCCTGAACTAATGCATTGCTATGTTGTCATTACAGGCTTGGAAACAGTCAAAAAGCAGATAATAGCTTAAAAAAAAATTGTACCTTGGTGTCCTAATATATTTACAAATAAATTTTAAGTGATGATTTTTAAAAAGGTTTGTGTTTAGCAAATGAACATTTCTCTGTATTACTTTTACAGTAAAAAAGATTTTTAGAGCCCCAAAACTTTACTCTTAAACATGCTTTTTAAAAAGACAAAAATTTTACCTACTTGTATATTGGAAGAGCACATCCAAGCATCAAAAACATCAACCCAATTGCTCCTCCAAAGGACAAACTAATCAAAGCTGTAAAGTAAACAAAAAGGTCAACAGGTGTATCAGTTAAGTCGGTTAATACTATTTTTAATATTAATATTAGCAGCTTGAACACGACCTATAATCCCAGAAGTAAAACAAAACAACTGCAATGATAAACCTCAATGTATTCAGAATAGGCGTCTTCAGAACTTACGGAGTCTCAGAATAAGTATTCTGTGGCATCTTCAAGTGATAAAGGTTATGCATCATTACTAATCTGAAAATGGAAATCTGAAATGCTCCAAAATCTGAAACTTTTAGAGCACTGACATAATGCCAGAAGTGGAACTTTCCACACCATAAAACTTTGCTTCATGAAATTACACATACTTTAAAAATGACCTTCAGGCAATTTATATAGGTTTGAATCATAAACGAATTTTGGGTTTATACTTGGTTTTTATTGCCCAAATATTTCATTATGTATATGCAAATTTTCCAAAACCCAAAACACTTCCTCTGCTCCCAAGCATTTTCAATAAAGGACACTCAACCTTGTATTGATTTTCAGAGCTTTGACCCATTGATAACACATGAACACATCTCCCCCACAGAGCTGGTTCCATTTCTAATGAATATCACAGTCCACAGGACCAATGCCCCTTCAAGCACTATTTCAGATCATTATGGTTTTGAAAACCAGTATATGGAAAAACATTCTCAAGTTTACTGGACTTTAGAAGCTTCATCATATGGGAAAACTTCTGCCAATCAGCTCCTGTTTTTTGTACATACCATCTCAACATACACAAAACTAATAGAACTGGGGGCAGAGGTGCACCCCTGCAGTCCCAGCTACTCAGGAGTTTGAGGCAGGAGGATTACTTGAGCACAGGAGTTCAAGGACAGAATGGGCATCATGGTGAGATCCTGTTTCAAAACCAAAACAAACCCGTAATTGATAGAAAAAGATGATTTTATTTTTTCCCCTAAACTCCTCTAAATATCAGAAAATCTGTAGTAAAATGGGTATAATTCTTCTGTGGCATCACTATTTTATTGCATTACCCGATAGATGGATTTTACAGGTGAAATTTCTTTCCTTCCTTCCAAATCCTTCTATGGTGTCACTAATATATTTCATTATTATAAAATAGATGCATTCCACAGGTGAAATGTATATTTCTTCTTTTCTTTTTGGTACTGGGATTGAACTAAGGAGCATTCTAATTCTGAGCTACATCTCCAGCCCTTTTATTAAAATTTAATTTTGAGACACTATCTGGCTAAATTGCCGAGACTGGCCTCGAAGTGATCCTCCTGATTCAGTCTCCACAACAGTTGAGATTACAGGCATGTACCCCCATGCCAGGCCCTGATATATAGTTTCCCAAGACACACACACACACACTTACACAAAGCAGTATATTTTAAAGTGTTTTCACATGCCAGTAAGTAGAAACAACTTTCTTGAGTAGGTATAGTTAATCAATGACCTAGATTTAACCAAAGAAATAAATGATCTTAAAAAAAAAAAAAAGTATTACATAACCTTAGTTTCTGCAGCTGTGGTAGCTAAAAGAATAACTTCTGTCTAAAAAGTTACCAAGACAAAAGCTAAAGTACCCAAACCAAAATTAACAGTAAGGGATTAACGGTGCCAACTCTACTGATACACACTTCATATACACATTTCATTTGTTTTCAATTGGATCACTGATGTAGGTCATGACAACCCTGAACACATCTACTTATTCCTTAATGCTACTATATTTTCAGCTACAGAAAAAAGGTGTTTTTTTCCTTCATTTTATTTTATAGTAAATGAGGCATTTCAAGCTTACAAGGAAAAGCAACAAAAACTGTGAAGAAAATACTAAGTTTACCATTTGTCTCTTTAGTTGACAATAGGTCCTCATCCTCTGGCCCTGCCTACCTCCCTGATGTGGGTCATATCAGGCAGCTACCATTTGCTCTCCATCCTTGAGTCACACTGGCCCTCTTTCCTTTCTGGAAACCAGCAGGTTTCCCCAACCACATGGTCTCTGCACATGTCTCTTCTGACTCAGTTTCTCATCACTCAGGCAAGATTTACTGAAGTCAAATATATGTAACAGATGCTGGAGGATGTGGCAGTGATTGCACAAGGTCACTTTGTGGTCAGAGCTTGCAGCTTTGCCCCATTCCTCTCCTCTTTCCTCCAATTTAATTGCTATTTTTCCTTCAGATCTCAACTCAGTCAACTCTTCCTCAGTGAAGTTTTTCCAAATCTCCTGCCTACACCAATTTCTAATAATATATTTTCATCCATTCATTCAACAAATATCTACTGAGTACCTAATGTGTACCACACATTGATCAAGCTATTAAGAGAGCAATGGAAAAAAAATTAAAGTTCCTGTTCTAATGGAGCTTACATTCTAGTGGGACACTGATTTATTTTTAAAAAAAAAAAGGAAAGAAAATGCAAATAAATGGCCAATGATGAAAAACATCAGGTATGGTAAGGGATGAGTCTAAATACAAAGGCCTGGAAAGGTGTCTCTAATGAGGTGACCTGTAAGCAGAGATCCACATGATATGAGGAAGTAAACCATGGGGTACTTAGGCAGCATCGAGCAAAAGCACATGCGTACACAGATGCCCTTGTAAAACTATGATTTTCCATGCTTGGTTATCACAGATGTAACTGCATATTGATTGGTATTAGTCTTTTCCTTCTCAACTATTAGCTTTGTAAGAACAGAAAGCAAGTTTTTATATTGCTATTGATATTTAGCTCCTAGCTCAGCATTTGTTT
This sequence comes from Aplodontia rufa, assembly GCA_004027875.1. Taxonomy (NCBI): domain Eukaryota; kingdom Metazoa; phylum Chordata; class Mammalia; order Rodentia; family Aplodontiidae; genus Aplodontia; species Aplodontia rufa. The sequence continues at coordinate 20,099 of PVKS010024491.1, forward strand.
AACAAGTATTTGTAGAATGAATGCAGCAGAGTGGAACCAGTAGAGAGCTAGAGTTTGGAGGTGTTGCTACTACTTGTCTAAATATTTATCTAATTCTCAGGTTTCCTCCCCCCATAAAATTAGTTTAACTAGATCTAAAAGGGAAATAATTCTCTGAACACTAAAGAAGCTACTGTTAAAAGACATTCTGAAGAAGTAAAAAATCATGTTTTTTCTTCTCTTTTTGGTATGCTGGGGATTGAACCCCAGGGCCTCCTGCATGCTACCCAAGTGCTCTACCTCTGAGATGCATCCCCAGATCCTCTCCACTTCTTGAAGTGTTGTTGCCGAATACCCAAGTTTACTACTGTAAATATTAATTACCATATTGTAACATCTTATTTATTCAAAAGTCATTTATTCAGAACACAGCTTAGAAGTTTGAAGAATGCAAAAATCACTAGAGTCAAAGTAGATGCTGCCAAGCCCACAGATTTGTTCACATTCTCTCTGCAGACCTTTAAGTTCTCATTCAGTGCTTATTAATCCATTTTTAACACAATTGTCAGATATGAATTCAAATGCAGTAAAAATATTCATTTTAAAGAACCATCTATGTTCATTTGCATATTTCTTTTAATAGGTAATTCATGTACTCAGAACAAAATTCAGTGAAAAGTAACTGCTTTTTCCAAAATTAATAACTAAAAATTTTTAAGTTTGATTATCTTCTCACCTTGAAATAAATGGGAAATAGAAGAAAGCTGCACAAAAGCAAGAATCACACTCTGAAAGGAAACTCGGAAAAGCTTTAAATCAGGCAGAAAAATCTCAAAAAACATGTTTCCAGTAAATCTTTCAAGTAGTCTTGGGACCTTGATGGTGTTGGTAGCTCTATTCTATTGTAGAGAATAATCATGTATATTCTTATCAAAAAAGAAAGTCTAAATTCTTTGAGTACATTCTTAAAAAGTTAACGATAGCCAGGCTGGAGAGGTGGCTTGGCAGTAGGGCCCTTGCCTGCAAGGACATGGTTCAATCCCCAGCACCACATACATAACTAAATAGAAAACAAAAAAACAAACAAAAAGATAAAAAAAAAAATTAATCTTCTCACACTTCCTCTTAAAAAAAAAAGTTAATGAAAGCTAGGCATGGTGGCACATGCCTATAATCCCAGTGGCTCAGGAGGCTGATGCAGGAGGATTACAAATTCAAAGGCAGTCTCAGCAACTAAGGAGGCCCTAAGCAACTTAGTGTGACCCTGTCTCAAAATAATAAAAAGGGCTGGGGATATAACTCAGTGGTAAAGCAGCCCTGGGTTTAATCCCTTGTACCCCCTGGAAAAAAAATAATAAAAAATGTTTTCTTAAAAAAAAAAAAAAAGAAAATTACTAATGCATTTATTTACACCATAGGATCCAATTTCTTTCAAACACCATTTTATAATGAAAATGTCAGGCCCTTGCACTTGTTAGGAACTCAAGATAATCTGGATATTTATGTTCCTTTCAATACTCCGTATTAAAAAGATCTGAAAAAACAATTTTTAAAAAAATTTTTTTAAAGAGAGAGGGATAGGACAGAGAAAGAATCAACTTCATTTATTTTTTCATCTGGGTCTTGTTTTTCTGACACTTAGTTGTGTATGTGTTGCTGGGGTCTGAACCAGGTTATTGCCAGGCAAGCTCCATAACTGCTGAGCCAATGCTCCAACTCTTAAAAACAATTATATGTGACATTTTTTAATCTCGTTAGACACTAAACTTCTCAAAAGTATTCTCAAAACTTAAGTTTCTTCTTTCAAAAGATAATTCACCTACACAGAACAAAATTCAGTGAAAAGTAACTGTTCTTTCCAAAATAACTAAAAATTTTTAAGTTTGATTTTCTTGTTTCTCACCTTGTAATAAATGAGAAATTGAAGAAAGCTGCAGTTATGAAATCTACAACTAGTCTGATTTCTATATATAAACTATTGTCTTTAGAGGACACATCAATAAAGTAAGAATTTATACCTTAACTGAGTGATGCAATATTTGAAGACAAGACTTACTTGAATTTTGTTTCTACTCCCAAAGCCTCTAGGCTAGGGATGAAACAGCCCAATTATCTAGCAAAATTCTCCAGAGACAAGAAGCTGGTTCTGTGATTACAAAGAATCTGGAATAGAAGGGGACACCTCCCTATCCTGGGAGTTACCAGAAAATTCAGTATATCACAAAGTACTAGGCAAATAGCTCAAGAAATAGTAATGGTCTCTAATTATAGCAACACTTCTTCATAATAAAGATAACAGGTCAACACGAAGAAAAGTCCTGACAAACAATCCTAAGCCTAAAACCCTATTGAAATAAAAAAAATGTATGTACAATTCTACCTGAGACACTTTCTACTAATATTTACTTAGATTTGGGGAAGGAAATTCCAAACCCATTTTCTTAATAAGACTCCCTTATTAACTACATTAAAGAAATGAGGAAAAAATAAGAAAACTGACAACATTCTGATCACTGCACCATTTTACAGTAACTCCGTTTCACTTAAGGATTTAAAATGATTTATGATAGCTCAAAAGGTTAAAAATATACTAATACTAGCTACCCAAATGACAGGGAAATGTTCTAAGACACTGAAAATAAACTGTAAACGTTAAGACACTGGTAAAGAAGCTCCACTAAAGTCATCCTTTAAAAAATTACAAAGAAAAACACTGCTGTCCAAATTGTTCACTTCCTGCTTGCCTGCCCCTTCTACAAAACGGCATCAATAAATCAACGTAATTGGTTAAAAAGGAAACTGAAAACGTAGCTCCTAATCACACTGATAACAAAACCACAGAACTAGAATGAATGCAACACCGCCTCTTGCTAAAGGAAACGGACGAATGGACGAGTCATTTTCATTAAGTGGTAACTATCTTTAAAAGCAAACTTTACACATCTCAAAAAGCCTCGGTGTGCAACCGCGGAGAAGAAAGCCGGCAGCGCCGCGAGGTCGCTCTCGGGGCGCGCAGTCTCACACCAACGCCGCGCACCGAACAGCACCGACTTAGGGCTGTCCCGGAATTGGATGCGGACCGCCAGGTTTTGGAAAGAACAGTCCTTAAGCTCTTCGTAGGCGCACGACACCAGAAGATCGCACTCGCGCCTTCAAGTGGGAAATGACCCTGATTTTCCATAACGGGGCCTCAGCCCCATTAAAACCACACTCCGCCCGCCCCCCTTGGCGGATGCAAACTCCGGTAAAACACGTCCGGCCGCCCCAGTCGCCACAGGCTCCCAACGCGACAATCACTTGGCTTTCCATCCGGTGCCGGGGGGCGATGGGTGGGAGAGCGGCTGCCCAACTCCGGAGAAGCGGGGGGCTGCGCTGTGAAGCGGCGGTTCCCGCGGTCCTCCCCCGCAGGGCGCCGCGCCCACTTCGGCTCCCAGGCAGCCGGGCTAGGGCGCGTCCGGGGTCTCCCCGCCCGGAGCAGGGACCCTGCGCGCGGCCGGCCCGGGAAAGCGGCGGCGAGCGCGGGCTCCAGGCGCCCCCGCCTTCTCTTCCCGGGTGTCCGCCGGACCCTCCGGCTTCCCGCTCCCCAAGCCCACCTTTGATGCCCGCCATGGCGGTGACGTCGCTCCTGGCTCCGCGACGCGAGGTGGTGGCGGCCGGGAGGACCGAAGACGCTCGGCAGTGACCAGACAACACCCGGAAGTGCGCGATGCAGCACTTCCGCCGGCGGCTCACGCTCGGAACGCGGCGCGGGGGGCGCGCCGGGCTGCGGCCTGGCCCTGGCCCGACCTCTTCCTGCTTTCTGGGTGTCTGTTTGGCTCAGGCTTCTCACCCCAGCTCCGGTTTCCCGACCCCGCCCAGGCTTGCGGGGCTTGCTTCTGCGGCCCCCGGTGTCCCGGCAGGGTCGGGCGGAAGCTCGAGGCCTAGGCCCGGGTTCCGCAGCCGCCCGCCTTCCCCGAGGAGGGAGCGCAGCGCAGCGCAGACAGCGCGGTCCTTCGAAGGCACGTGTGAAGTCTGGGGCGATAATTTTACCTTCCGAAAAGCATACGCACCTCTCCCTCCCGCCTCCAGCCTCGTAGGAAGGCTTTTGGGGGGTCCGCGCTTCTCGGTTTCCTACCTTGAACTAGGGTTTCGGGAAGCGCTGTCCTCCAGAGATAGGGGATGAAAGGTAGTAAGATGCAGTCCTTCGGCAGTCTGTGAAAATCACTCTCTTGGTAGTGAAAGGCTTAGGAGGAAGAAACGGAGAAAGAAGTCCGATACATTTAATTTAGCTAGCCTACAAATATTTATTGAACAGTTAATGTGTTGGGAAACAAGGGTTGAGCACCACGGTGAGCAAAAACAGATTGTGTTTCTGCCTTTAAGCTGCTTGCAGACTAGAGAGGGACACAAAACAAAACAAAACAAAACAAAAATGTAAAATGGCAACGGCGATAATTGCTAATAAGGACAATCCAATGTACCACTCCAAAATAAGCCACTTTGACATAAGGATTATTTTGAGCTTCAACCAATTAAGAAACTGCAGGTACAGGGGGAATCTCTCTGCTTCCCACCTTTTCTGTCCCAAAGCAGAGCATAGGTTCCCCTTTTTAAGGGTAACAAACTTCTGTTAAGGAAAAAAAAATGCAGTGCAGATTTTCCCATTATAAATATCTCCATTTTCCTGACCAGGAATTGATTTTGTGAATGGCATCAGTTCGAGTCTGCACCATTGTTACTATAATAACCCTTTTGCTTTGATTTTCCCCTTGTATTTATCTTCTTGAAATTTACCTTTCCTAGAGGTGCATACCCTTTCCTTTGTCTACTCACTTTCCTACAATGTATCGCTCTGTTAAAATGATATACTTGTTTCCAGGCCTAACTGCTTCTTTGGGTTTTACCTTCTTTTCTGGGGGTCTCATGTACATGTAAAGTAAACCAGTTTTTCTCTGTTATTTTTTGTCAGTTTAATTCACAAGTCTCAGCCATTGGATCCGAAAGGGTAGGTAGTTTTTAATCCTTTCCTATGAGAGGAAAAATGGGTAAATAGTTCTATGAAGGCTTTTGATTTGGATCTGCCAGGTAAGATTTCTTTAAGGGGAAGACAACAGAAAGATAAATGTGTAAGTAGGAGAAAAGGAAAAAGCCATGGAGACGCAGTGGGGTGTGTCTGGGAAGCTTTGGCAATAAATGAATCAAGTGAAGTGAGAGGAAAAAAGACGTGATTGCTTAGGGTTGGGTCCTATCTAGAAAATTCTGCTTTTATCTGTTTTGAGCATTGAGAATTTTTTCAAGGCTTTTTTAAAAGGAGACAGGTGGAGATGAGTATCATAAGATTTGATTTTTTAAATCTTTTCAGTTATTGGACAAACTGGCATATAAGACTTTGTTGAATGAATGTTTAGAAGTCATGTTTCCAACATGCTTTAAAAAGAGAGCTACTGAGAAGCTTAAAGACTTGTCCAACTTGATTCCCTCCACTATTGCTGGAGCTGAATTACATTTTTTAAAAAACTAGATCATTACATAAGGTTCAATGCCTCAAGGAAATATACAGCTATCTTGTAAGAGAGAATTTTTTTCTATTCAAGTTAATATAAAAATTATTTCTACCATCTCTTTCCTGTACCATGAAGAAAATGTTTCCATTTAAAGATTGTGGTAGCAAATATATGTTTTTTTTTTTTTCAGGGCTAAGGATCGAACTCAGGACCTTGTGCATGCTAGGCAAGCGCTCTGTCACACTAAATCCCCAGCCCCTTGTGGTAGCAAATATATAAGGCATATTTGAATGTATGCCGTTTAGATGAAATCTGAATTACCAGCTCCCTTTCCTAAACTACTGAAGGAGTTATATTCTTCTCAACCATATTCAACAGAGTGGGTAAATACTGTGGTTTGAATGTGACCCCTAAAAGCATATTGGAAACTTAATCCCCAAAGCAACAGTGTTGGGGGGTAGGACATTGGTGGGAGGTGTTTAGGATGGATTAATGCTGATTATAAACAGACTTGAGGCCAGAATTTTAGTCTGTCATGTTCTCTTTAGGTATGTCATTCCTGAGTCGTGTTACGATGCAGCAAAAAAGCCCACATCAGATGTGGCCCCTCAATCTTGGATATCTTAGCTTCCAGAGCTGTAAGAAAGAAAATTTCTGTTCTTTATAATAAATTACCCAGTCTGTGGCATTCTGTAATAGCAGCACAAAACAAAGACTTCCTGTAAAAGTAAATGATTCCATCTCAAATGACCCCGTAACTCCTGTATTACTTTGTTCCATGGCATTCCGTCTTTGAAAGCAGTGATAGTTAAGGACACATAGCTGATGAATGGTAAGACTAGCTGACCACTGTTGATGGTTGGTAGTGAAAAGTAATAGGTTTATATGTCCAGGCCAGTAGTTTAGCTTCTGAGGAAAGATCACATTTTAGAAGTCTTTTGAGGGGTAGCTTCCCAAGCCCCAGTGATTAAGTGCAAGTCCCTAATCTTCTCTTTTGAATAAGTGTATTGGGCATTATAAGGGTCCTTTAAGATATCAGTGGGCAACTGGAGTTTTCATCTGATGAGAGGGCTCTATATTCTTCTGATTCCATGGTCACAGAATCCTAGGAGATTGTGTTCTTTTAATTTTCCAGAAGATTCAGTGTTTCTAGTAAGAGAACACTTACCACTCTAAGGACTATTTTTGGTCTACAAATTAGTACATTGAGACCTTTACAACAGTATTTCCAAATATTATATTTCAAATTTGGGATGTTTCCCAAATTCCTGAGTACCACTCCACATCTTTTCTAGAAGCATATATGGCACATGGTGAAATCTCAAATAACAAATTTTCTCTTTAAGATAGTGATTTGTACACTTCAATATCCAAATGTTACTTTTTTGCATCTACTTTTCAGCAATGGCCACTGTTGACCATACCCTCTTCCTCTCAACTATAAAATAACTGCTCTCCTATTTTTTTGTTTTTCCCTTCTTCACCAGAGATTACTTTTCAAATTCTTTGTAGGATCTGCTCAAGGTTCAAACATTAGTGTTCCCATAGTTTGGTCCTGGGCCTCCTCCTTTGCTGTAAGTAAATTATTTCCATACATTACATGTCTCTGCCTATGACATTAAGTACCACTTTCATTTTTATAACATAACTGCCAAATTTACTTTAGCTTTAAACTTTGTATTTGTACATCCAACATCTATCTGATATGTCTACTTTCAAACAACATATTACAAACAGAATTCTCTATTATCTTTTCAGAATTCTAATCCTATTGGGTCCTAGTCTAAGCCCCCACTGTTTTGCCTCCTCTTATCTCACTTGTGTAGTAACTTACCGTGCTTCAGTTACACTGGCCTTGTTTGCCTTTCCCATTCCCCCCAATTTTGTTTTATTCATTGCTGTGTCCTAGCACAGTGCCTAGGTAGTTACTCTTAGGTGTTGATAGGTTCTCAATATTAAGGGTATTGGTAGTTAACGAATGACTGTTCCTCAAAACAGAAAGCCAGGCCAGGTGCTGTGGCACTTACCTGTAATCCCAGCAACTGGGGAGGATTGAGTTCAAAGCTAGCCTCAGAAAATTAGCAAGACTGTCACAAAATAAAATATATAAAGGGCTGGGGATCTGGCTCAGAGGTTGAGTGCCCTTGGGTCCACTCCTCTGTACAAACACACACACACACATACTCAAAAAAAAAAAAAAAACCCCACAAAGCCAGGGCATTTTCATCCACTGTTTCCCAGGTCACAAAAGCTAGTCCCTTGATTTTAGTATGGCTAGTTTGCTTTCAGGTCTCAGTCTTCAAAATCACTCCCACAGCAAAGCCCTTCTAGAATTTATCTCCTAGTCGCTATTGTGTTACCCTATTATGTTTTTATCAACACATTCATCACTCACTGCCTATTATTTTTGTTGTTTAATTTGCTTGTCTTATGCTACTTCAATGTAAGCTCTTAAAGTATAGGGACCTTGTCTGTCTTTTATGCCCAAAACAGTGCCTGGTTGCATGTCAAGCATTTAACATTTGTTGAATAAATGAAAGAAACCCAGGTCTGTTCGATGGTTCTTTATTCAGGCAGTATTTTTTCCTCTCCTTTGTGTACATATATATATATATTTTTTTTTTTGAGAGAGAGAGAATCAATTTTATTTAGTTGCTTCCACACTCAGTTGTGTATGGGGTGCTGAGGTTTGAACCCGGGTCCTTGGCGCAAGCCAAGCAAGTGCCATAACTGATGAGCCACCGCTCCAGCCCCCCTTTGTACATGCAAGAAAAAAAATGTAAAGGTTCTGAGCTCTGAAATCACAGTATAATTCCCTTCTACCTATAGCCTGAATCTTCTCTGGATTTAGCAAACAGTAATAGAACACCAATCATATGCCAAGAGCTATGTAGGCGCTCAATTCATAAAATTGAATAAAGGACCTAACTTCTCTCAGGAAAGTTATTGAGGTTTTGGAAATAAGTACACAAATTGACTACACTTCTTCGATTTCATGGCTTAACGGTATCAGCTTCTCAAACCGCAGCATCTTTGCACTGACTCTTGCAGTGCTCTAGTCCTGACACAGCAGTACCAGTCTCTGGCATTTTCAAAGCCCTGGAGGGGTCCGGGCGGCTGCAACCAGAGCTAGGCCACGCCCACACCGCTGCGGCCCCGCCTCGTCCCCGCCCACCTCAGCGTGAGCCCCAGGAGCGGGTCCAGCTGCGGCCACTCAACGCCTCCTACGTGCCGCACCGGAAGTGACGTAAGGTAGACGCACGGACCTGCGCAGTGGCTGGGGTTTCGCAGACCTTCGCTCTTCTGCCGTTCGAGACCCGGAGTTACTGCGTAGAAAGGCGCTCAAACTTCCGCCGCCTGGTGCGGGCCCACCGGCTCCTGGCCGCCGCGCGCTATTTTCACCCAGCGCCATGGCGGTGACCGGCGGACCAGGAGCAGGCGGGCGCTGCCAGCTCCTCGACCTGTTCTTTCTTCTGCTGATCACAGGCCCTACCCTGTGCTGGAACGACCCTGGTGAGTGCTGCCGGGCCCTTAGGCACCTCGCACTGCCCTCCGCCGGCTCCCAGAGGCCCTGCGGGCAACCGTTTCCCTTCGTCACTCCCGAACCTTTTTGCCGTAATTCCTCATTTCTGTCCTCGCTGCTGGCCATTTGTACGCTGCCTGTCCTCTTGGCTTTTCCGAGTGGGGGGCTGTTGGGGAGAGGGCGGGGCAGGACGAAGCTGCTGTTAGTGTTCCCTTCCGTGCACTCCAGATTTTGTTCACCACCTGCTCGGACCTCAGCCTTCATCTGTGAGTCTGGCTGGAGAGTTTGACACTCCCTCGTCTGCGCCGCTTGCTTTGTATTCATAGCTGTCTGATGTCATCGTCCCCGATGCCTGTTGCTATGACTCCTGGTTATCATGCCACCAGCAGTGCTTGAGTCACACTTAGTTGACAGAGCCCCGCAAACCTGATAACAGAATCATAAACTGTACTGCTGTTGTGGGCAGAACACCGCTTCTTGTTCTGACCACTGAAGTAAAAGTACGTTCCGTTACACCAGTTTCTACAGGAATTTAAAAAACATTTTATATCATGTTATTAAAATTTAAAAAGTGACCTCATAAAAATAACATTTTTGGAGAGTAAAGGTGTTGAGTCATGTAAAGCATAACAACATTGCATTTGTGATTTGTTGATTGGACATACCTGCACTTTTTAATTTAAGCAGCAGTTCTTGTAAGATCTTGTTTTCTTTCTACATGCCAAAATGAGAGAGAAGACACTGGTTGCAAGCATTTCTCCTTGAGTAACCCATTTGATGTGGATGCTTTATTACCAACAAATAAAAAGTCCAGTTGATTTTAAATGTCTGTACATTTTCCTTATGTATTTCTGTAAAGTTGTGTAAAAATGAGGTACATAATCAGAATTATAATTTAAAATCTGGAATGACACATCTAGTTAGTTGTACTCTCAGTTCTAAAAAAGGAAGTTTACAGATGAAGAGTCAGGAGAATTATAAAAGAAAAAAATAACCACATTTAAATTAATGGTGAACCGCTTCCTGGTTGCTCTTTGTCCACTTAGAGTATAAAATTATTCTTCTGGAACAAAAAGCACCAAAATATTTTGCATACTAAACTCGTTTCTTCACATTGTTGAGGAACTGTTTTATGAAGGTACTGTATTGGTATACTGCTTATCACATCCTGATAAGGCAAAGCAATAGTTTTTGTTTAACTTTGGATGCATTTACTTTGTCTTTAGCTAACATAAAGCAATATGTCTGAAAATAGTGCCATTCTAAAAAGGTTACCTAATAATCTTCAAAATTCTTTATTGAAGTAGTCTTATATTGAAGTCACTCTTCTCGTTATGAATAAAGCTATGAACAAAGCAGTGTCTTGCCCCCAGGGAATTTACATCTATTGAGACGTAGCAGTAAACAAATACGCATATAAATTGCATGGTTTGTTGTGAAAAATAGTATGGACAATTATGAAACACGTGACAGGGTGTGTAGGAGAATTAGGAATTTAAAAACTATACATTGATTAAGGCAGAAGTCACCCTTAAGGTGATATTTGATCATTTAATATGACTTAAAAGGCTCATATGGTCTACTCCTTGGAAAACAGACTGAAAGGGGTAGGAAGGAGGCAGTAATTTCATACTCGATCACCTACTCTGCCTTGTAATTTTAGTAAATTAAATCTAAGCTTCACAACATCTCAAGGTTGATACCATCATCTTAATTTTATAGGTAAAGAAAACTACACAGATAAATTTAATGCCTTGACCAAAGTCAAATAGTAAGTTGGTGATGCCTGTGTAGCTCAGTGTTCTCTTGTATTATCTCAACTCTGTTATAGTAAATTCAGGTTGTTGTTATTACTGTTATGTAGTTTATTAATATAGTCTGACTTTTGAAACCATGAAACATTTTTGTTGTTTTA
>PVKS010024492.1:0-31009 GCA_004027875.1 Aplodontia rufa
ATTTAATGTACTGAAAATAAAAATTTTAAAAAAGTAAAAAAAAAAAAATGCTACCAGAAATTATAGCTGGGATGGCTTTTTCAGCCTTATTTTGTTGTCTCAATGATCTGTGATGGCCACAGTAGCTATTACTCACTTAGTTGTTAAAGGGTTGTTTCTTTATCCTTCAGTTCCTGCAGTTTGAATATGGTATTCTTGGGTGTGGTATTTTGGCATTGCTTTTGCTTAGTGTTCTATGAGCTTCCTGGATCTGTGGTTCACTGGTATTAATTTTGGGAAATTTTCAGTTGGTTCTGTTTTGGATAGTTCTTCAGTTTGTTTCTTCTCTTTCTCGTAACCCCAATATGTGCATGTTATCTCACAGTCCTTGAATATTTCCGAGGACATTGTCCCACAGTCATTGGATGCTTTATTCAGTATTTTCTCTCTTTGATTTTCACCTGTGTGAGTTTTGAGGACATATCACCAGTCTTGCTAATTTTCTCTCAGCTGTGTTCACCAAAGGCATTCTCCATTTCTGTTACAGTATTTTTGATCTCTAGCCTTTCTTTTTTTATTCTTTGCTAGAATTTTCATCTCTCTGCTTATATTTTCTACCTGTGTTTGCCTGTTGTTACCTTTCCCATCAGCCTCCTTAACATACCAATCATAGTGATTTTAAATCCTTGGTCTGATAATTCCAACACCCCTGTCATTTCTGAGTCAGGTTCTGATGAACCTGCATTTCTTAGTATGCTTTGTAATTTTTGTTAAAAACCAGACATCATGCAGTGGCGTTTTAGTCAGCTTTGTGGTGCTATGACCAAAGGACCTGACAAAAACAATTTAGAGGAAGGAAAGTTTATTTTAGCTAATGGTTTCAGAGGTTCAGTCCGTGGTCAACTGATTCCATAGCTCTAGCCCCAAGGTAATGCAGAACATTGTGGTGAAGGAAGGCAGGTCCAGACATGGTGGTTAGGAAGGAAAAGGGGGGGGGGGAGAAAGTGAGCTATGCTCATCCGGGATAAATATAAACCCCAAAATCATGCCCCCAATGAACTATCTCCTCAAACCACACCTACCTGCCTACAGTGATTGTTCAGTTAGTCCATATCTGTGGATTAATCCACTGATTAGATCACCTCTCATAATCTAATGATTTCACTCCTAAACATTCTTGCATTATCTCATAGGTGAGCTTTTAGGAGACACCTCAGTGTGGAGATTCCTCAAAAAACTCAGGTTGGAACTATCTTATGACCCAGTTATCCCACTCCTGGGTATTTTCCCAAAAGAGCTATAATTGGCACACTACAGAGACACAGCTACATCAATGTTTAAAGCAGCTCAGTTTATAATAGCTAAACTATGGAACCAACCTAGATGCCCCTCACTGGATGAATGGATTCATAAATTGTGGTCTATATACACAATGGAGTTCTACTCCACTATTAGAACAATATCATGCCTTTTGTAGCCAAATGGATGGAAATGGGAAAAAATTATGCTGGAGTGAAATATCCCAAACTCAGAGACTTAAGGGCCAAATGCTCTCTCTCATATATGGAAGCTAGTGTAAAACCTAGGACAGGATGATAGTCAGCTGAGTTTAAGTAATAAACTCACCACAGTTGAAACTCCACGTAAGCTGGGGGAACTATATTTATGAAGGTGGGGGGAGAGGGAGGGAGGTAGAGAGGGGAGGAAGGGACATGGAGGATTATCAATATATCTAGGAATACTCAACTCCCATTAGAAGCCTAGCTGTACACAAGCAGGCAGAGAAACTCAGAAATGTCAATAATTAATAGGGATATATATGTTCATTTCAAACTATGGTACGGTGGAATTACAGAGAAGACATAAGTTCGGCGAATGGATGAAGGGGATAGATCCTGATCTAGGATCAACCTCAACTTACTGTCGTCTCACTATGTCAATGTCCATGTATGCATGGTGATGTAACAACAATTCCCTCCAACAAGTAAATATGTTGAACTAATTAAAAAAAAAGTGTGTGGTTCCCTAAGGCTGGGGTCCCTTAAGTCTTTAATCCTCAGATTTGCCTACACCAAACCTCTAGCAATTTATCAATTACACTTTAGGGGTCTCTACCCCAGCCAGCATAGGTTCCCATGGGGGTTTCTGTTTGTGGATTTCTGCTTCTGTAGGTTGTGGTTCCCCATATCCTGCCTTTTAAATTGTTAAGTTGGAATGGCAGCTTCGAAGCTTCTTAAATGCCAGATCAGAAACCACAAGTCCAAAGGGTTATTTGAGATAAATAGAAAGCTATTTTCTCAACTTTTTAATTTTACAGGTCACATGACAAGCTTCTTTTGCCTTCCTTTTGGGAAAACTGATGTCAGGAGATCTGAGTGGAAAAACCCAGGGGGTGCAGAAAGAATTTTGTAAAACCAGCAGCCCCATGGTTTGCCCTCTGCCAAGCTGCTTTCACACAGAGGATAGACTTGGAAACAGGACCCTGTACCTCACAAGGCCTTTCACTGTTGAGAGGAACACTTGCTGAGAGTTAAAAGAAAATATCCACATAAGGGACCCAAATGAACACTGTCTGTCATCTTGGGGTGAAACATGCCCAGGGATGTTTTGATAGAATTAAGCCTTACTAAGTTGCTGTGCCCCATTCAATAGTGCTTTAATTTAGTTTTCCCAAGAACACAAACTTCCAGGAAATTTAATTTACATGAAGACTGGCTATGGGCTGGCGTGGGGCACGCACGCTGTGCTCAAAAGCATGACAGTGCAGAGACTGGGAGCAGGGACTGGGACCGCAGTTCACACACGATCAGCTTCCAGGCCAGGCTGCACTTCCCATGCCTTCCTTATCCCCAGATCAGGGAGAACAACAGCCACTTCTGTGGGCAACTGAGTATAAATGACATCATGCAGAGAAAGCACTCAGTATAGTGCTTAGAAAGTTCAGGGGGATAAACAAGCTGCCACGATCCATTTCCCTGTCCTTCTGGGGCTGTTTGCTAACATGGTGTGGAAAGAGAGAGGAGGAGAGGGAACAAGAAGATAGGAGGAACTTGCTATCTGGGTGAATTGAAATTGGAAACTTCATTATCTATCATCAGTTATCTATTGTTGTATCATAAACCATCCCAACCTTTGGCTCTCCACCATTTTATCATGCTTACAGGTCAGGAATTTGGACAGGTCATAGCACGGATGGCTTGTTCCTGCCCCATGGTGTCTGGGACATCAGCTGGAAGACTTGAATGCTAAGGGCTGTGATTATCCAGAGGTTTCCTCATTCACATGCGTAGCTCCAGGGGTGAGATTATTAGAATGTTCAGGGCAAGAGGATCCTGGGTCATTTCTTTTCCCTGTCCCTGGGCCTCTCCCTGAGTTCTCTCCAGCATGGTGGCCTCAGGATGGTAGGACTCCTTGCACCAAGTCCCAGTGAACAATGCAGAATGCCAGTTATAGCCCTGTCTTGAAGGCCATGGTGCCATTTGCACCCTCCTCTTGTTTGAAGCAGATGCAATCTCACTGAGATTCACAAGAAGAAGACATAGGCTCCAAGTTACAGCGGCAGGTGTGCGAGTCTGGGACCATCCTTTGGAACTGCCACTGACACCGTGGAGTCTACATAGGACCTGGTAGTCCTACGGGTTGTTTTTCTGTGCTCTTCTGTGGGAAGAGGCTCTATGCAGAAGGAGTACACTGAAGGGCAAGGACCCACCTTTTTGGCATCTAAAATTGGTAGTCCAGGTCTGCCTTCTTTATTTTTACTTCAGGGCAGCTGCAGGGTATTTGGGAGTTAAGATTGGACATTAGTTAGTTTTTTTTTTTCCCACACTGACTGCTCCCAGCTAGGCCATTCCTTTCTAGGGTGTGGTGAGTTAAAAATTCATGCCCACCCAGAACCCCAGAATGTGACCTTATTTAGAAATAGGATTTTCCAAATGTAATTAGTTATGGATCTTGAGATGAAATTGTCCTGGATTTAAGGCTGCTCCATATCCAATAACTGGGGTGGACACAGAGATTCACAGGGCAGAAGGCCAGTGAAGACAGAGGCAGAGGCTGTGGTGTAGTTGGTGGCAGAGCATGTGCCTGGCAGGAATGGGGCCCTGGGCTCAATACCCAGCGCTGCAGAACAAAGGAAGAGCTGGGGTTTTGCTGCTGCAAGCTAAGAAGAGTGTGGGGCCACCAGAAAATTCAAGGGATACAAAAATGACCCTCCACTAGATCCCAGCCCTGTTGGCACCTTGAATTTGGACATCTAACCACTGGAACTACGAGAGAAAAGATTTCTCTTCCCAGTCACCCAATGCGACATGGTAGTCCTAAGAAACGGACATGCAGGGTACGTGAACTCACTGACAGGAACATTAGCTTGAGGTTTGTAACTTTGGCCAAGTTACCATTGACATTTTGGGCTAGATAATGCAGGAGGGACTGTTCTGTGCTCCGTGGGATGTTCAACAATATCCCTGCCTCTACCCTCTAAATGCCAGCAGCACCCTGTCCCAGGTGTCAAGCTTGAAACTTCTTTAGCTTCATCAGATGTCCCCTGGAGAGGTAAAACGACTCCCTGGTCGGGAGCGCCTGCATTCGGCAGAGAGCCTGTGACCGTGGAGACGGCTGCTCTGAAGAATCAGAACCAAAGAAACGTTTGGGTTTTGCCTTTTGGGTTTCTCGCCGGGCTGGCAGGAGACAGGTGATAGAATTGACTCGATGACACTATTGGTGGTCCCTTCTCCCGCTGGTTTCTCCCTCTCCCTCTCTCTGGACACTTTCCGTAGCTCATCATCTTGACAGAGCGCCTGCTCATTGAGAGAGGGTGAGAGGGTGCGTGCTTGTGCAGCCTGCAGAATCCAAGGCGGGCCTCTGCCGCGGCCTTGGCTGGGGGGTCTCCCGGGGAACAAAGAGTCACAGTTCCTATGGCTGGGAGAGGGAGTCACAAATACCTTGGGCTGAACTTGGCTCTTGGGGACCCCTGTGGAGGACAGGGAGAGGAGAGAGGTCTGCTGAGTACAGGTCTAGCCCAATTCCTCTGAGGCTCCACAGTGCTTTAGAGGAAGACCATCCAGTTAAAACAGGATTTACACGTCTACTGATTTTTCCCCTTTAATCTTGACATCATTCGTTTTCCTTCCTAAAGAGTCAACTCATGGATCGCTCAGGTGAAGCCAACTTTTTTATTCGTAGTGACAGGAGTTGCTGATGTGCAACATGGGAACCACAGGTAATCCCAGCCTTCCCTGGAACCCTCTCCACCTCCTTCACATTTCAGTGGGAGCTGGGAAACAGGGGAAGGAAGCAAGACACTGGGGAGGTCCACAAAAATGGCCAGAACAGAGCTATTTGTCTTATTTTTCGCGTGTGTGTGTGTGTTCATGTGTGTGTGTGTGTGTGTGTGTGTGTGTGTGTTTCCATGACTGATTCTTTGGGTGGGGAAGTCATGCATGAAAATGAGTCAGCAAGGTGTGACAGCACAGCCACACCCTGCCCGAGCGCCTGGTAGTAGTAATTGGTGCATGTCTGCCATTCCTCAGAGTTCCGGTGTCCAGGCAACTTGGTATGTAGTGGGGGGGGGGGGGACTTGCAACGTCCCTTACAGTCCTGTCTTCAGAGTTGGCAAAGGGGTTCCTGCCATTTCCCTCCCTCTCTCTCTCAAACACACACACACACACACACACACACAGTCTACACCTGTTAAACAACACATGAGCACATCATCTCAGGACCCATTACTCAACAACTGCTGTCCACCGGAGTGCTGCTCAGGCCCCAGGAAGAGCTTCCGACATCTCTTGCTGTGTAAATGTAAAACCTCAAGCTACCGAGACTGAAGGATGCCAAGGTGTGCAGAACTTTGGCCTGGGGCAGAGACACAGTGCTTCCAGAGCAGACAGGAGGCCAGATCTGAAAATGCGTAGGAAGGAGAACAGAAATCAAAGAGCGAGTCAGCTCCCTCCCCTTAGAAGGTGGGAATGCAGTCGACTGTTGCCTCCTGAAGTGTCAGACCCTAATTGTGGTGGGCATCCACTTCCCTTTTCTTGCTTCTCTTCACACTTACTCTCTTTTTTCTGTTCCAGATGGGTCTGGAGTGATCATTAGTCTGATCAAAATATGGTTCTGATAGGTGGTGAAGGGAGAACCCTGCGGGGCAGAATGCGGTCTGTGAGTTTTATAGGAGAGATGCCTGAAATACAGATGTACCCTACGCTTGACTTAATTTCTGGTACTGTCAAGGACAATTAATTTGTACTTTTCCTTTGCTCTGCTTTCTCTTGACTGCACTCTAGATAATCTCTTTAAAACTACTATTCAGGGGCTGGCGCGGTGAGTACGTGAGTTTGGGCCCCAGCACCACGTACACAGCGAAGTCTCAGAGCACTGAAGGCTACATGAGAAATTAGGTAGAAATGACTCTCTCTTTCTCTCTCCCTCTCTCTCTCTTTGAAGAAAAAAAAATACTATCAAGTTCACTAATTCATGCCTCAAATGCAATAAACCACATAATTTTTCAATTGACTTTATTTATATAAATTATATTAATTTTTATATCTAGCAAATCTCTTTGGGTCTTTTATTAACATGAACAGTAATTTTGTTTCTTTTTTTTTTTTTTAAGAGAGGGACAGTGCGAGAGAGAGAGAGAAATCAATTTTATTTAGTTTTTCATGTGGCTTTTGCTGCTCCCACACTTCAATGTGTACGCGGTGCTGGGTTTAAATTCTTGTCCTAGTGCATGTCAGGCAAGTGCTGTAACCACTGCGCCACCACATTCCAGCCTCCCCAATTTTTTAAATTTCTTTAAGGATATTAAGTATTTATTTGGAATTTTCCTCTGATAATGGCATCAGATGCCTTTTTGCATCTGATTTTATTGTTTGCAGTTTTTGCTGACTCCTTTCATGGAGATTTATTTCCTTGTGCATTATATAACTTGATACTGACATTCATCCACCTTTGGGAATTTTCTAAATCCTGAACTACAAGTGAGCTTTCAAAAAATTTTTATATTTTTAAATAGTCATAAAATATTTAAAAATATTTATATTAGTCCTTCACCTGGGGGTATTAAAGATATGACATAATTTTATTTTTATTCAAATTTTTATTGAATTAGTACTTTTTAATGAAGGTAGATGTTCTTAGTGTCACACAGTCTTTCATAATGAATAATGACATAGTAGGGCCTTAGTGCCCTATGTAAAATATCAAATTCTGAACAAGATGAGAAAACTACTGCTATTTAATTCTTTATTAGAACCATTAGGGTTTTTGCATTCTTCATAGATACCATATTTATAATAAATAATTTTTTACTGCTCATAATATTACTCTTAAAAAATTTTTGCTTTTTAATGATTGCTAAAAAATATTAAAATTATACTCATTAATGGAGTACCATGTAATGTTTTAATATATGTGTACATTGTGTAATATTTAAATTAGATTAAATGATTTATCTCCTCAAAAGCTTTCTTCTAGATTTTTGAAATGTATAGCACAGTATTGTTATCTCTACTATGCAGAACTTCCTGCTCTTAACTAACTTTTCTGACTCCCTACCTCCCTATTCTCCCCAGTTGCTGATGATCACCATTCTATTCTCAACTTCTATGAGATGAATTTTTCTTCTTCTTCTTCTTCTTCTTTTTTTTTTTAAGATTCTACTTAAGAGAGATCATGTGATGCTTGCTTTTCTGTGTCTGGGCTTATTTCACTTAACACAATGAACTCCAGTTCCATCAATCTTGCTGCAAATGACAGAATTTCATTCTTGTTAACATCATGCAAGCTGAATATTATTCCATTATTCATACATACATTTTCTTACTCTATGCATAAGTTGATGAGCACTTAGGTTATTTCCAGTTCTTGGGCTTTGTGAATATACTGCAATGAACATGGGAGTGCAGATGTTTCTTACATCTGCTGATTTCATATCCTTTGGATATATAGCATTTTGAGGTTGCTGGATCATATGGCAGTTCTATTTTAAGAAACCTCCCTGTATCGCATGCTGTACTAATTTACATTCCCATCAATGGTGTGCAACAGTTCCTTTTTCTCTTTATCTTCCCCAGCACTTGTTATCTTTAGTCTTTTCAATAATAGCGGTTCTTACTGAGGTTAGGTGATACCTCATTGTGTTTTTGGTTAGCTTGTCCCTGATAGCTAATGATGGGAGCATTTTTTTTCACGTAACTGTTGGTGATTTGAAGACTCAAATATTTCCTCCCCACTCTATATGTGGTCTTTTCATTCTGTTGATTGCTTCCTTTGCTTTGCAGACGCTTTTTAGTTTGACATAATTCCATTTGTCTACTTTTGCTTTTGTTTCCCATTCTTTTAGTTTTTTGTCCAAAAAAAAAAAAAAAAAAAAAAAAAAACTTGGCTGTTTTCAATGTCCTGAAGTGTTTCCCCTGTTTTCTTCTACTAGTTTTATGTCTTACATTTTTAAGTCTTCAATTCATTTTGAGTTGATTTTTATAACTGTTGAGAGATGGGGTCTACTTTTATTGTTTTGCGTGTGCATCTCCAGTTTTCACAGCTTCATTTATTATAATGACTGTCCTTTGTCCAATGGATATTCTTAGTCCCTTTGTCAAAAATCAGTTGACTGTGGATGCGTGGATATGTTTCTTGGCTATCTATACTGCTCCATTGGTCTAAGTGTTTGTTTTGTTACCAATACCATGCTGTTTTGATGACTATAACTTTGTTATATGTTTTGAAATCAGATAGTGTAATGCCCCCTGATTTGTTCTTTTTGTTCTAGATGTCCTTGTCTTAAAACATTATTAAGCAAGAAAGATGAAACAGGAGGTGTCACAATACCTGACTTGAAATTGTACTATAGGGCGATAGTAACAAAAACAGCATGATATTGGTATCAAAACAGACATGAAGACCAATGGAACAGGATAGAAGATACTGAGACAAATCCAGAAGTCTTTAACTATCTGATATTTGACAGTGTGGAGGAAAGACAACCTGTTCAAAAAATGGTGCTGGACAAACTGGATAGCCATATACAGACAACTGAAATTAGATCCTTATCTCTCACCCTGCACAAAGATCAAATCAAAATGGATCAAAGAATTAGAAATTAAACCAGCAACTGTACAATCGCTAGAAGAAAAAATAGGATCAACACTCCACAAAACTGGTATAGGCACTACCTTCCTTAATAAGACTCCCATAGTTCAAGAATTAAAGCCAAGAAACACTGAGTGGGATGCCATTAAACTGAAAAGCTTCTGCTCAGCTAAAAATTTAGTCAAGAGTATCAAGAGAGAACCTACAGAATGGGAGAAAATCATTGTATGCTATGTCTCCGAAAGGGGACTAATATCCAGAATATACAAAAAAACCCCCCAAAACTGGACACCGAAAACACAAATAATCTGATCAATAAATGGGCTAGGGCTAGAACAAACTAGGGAACTAAACTTCCTCTTCCAACAGAGGAAGTCCAGAAAGCCAATAAATATATGAGAAAATGTTCCATATCACTAGCAATCAGAGAAATGCAAAACAAAACTTCACTGAGATTCCACCTCACTCCAGAGTGGCAAAAATGAAGAATACAAACAATAACAGATGCTGAAAGGGTTGTGGGGAGAAAGGAACACTAACACATGGTTGGTGGGACTGAAAACTTGTACAGCCACACTGAAAAACAGTGTGGAGACTCCTAAAAAAAACCTAGGGATGGAGCTACTTTATGATTCAGCTATCCCACTCCTGGGTATTTTCCCAAAAGAGCTGGAAGCGACATACTATAGAGACGCAGCAATATCAATGTTTATAGCAGCTCAATTTACAACAGCTAAACTATGGAACCAACCCAGATGTCCCTTGCCGGATGAATGGATTAAAAAATTGTAAAACACACACACACACACACACACACAAACACACACACACACGCTGGAGTTCTACTCTACTATTAGAGAGAACGATGTCATGGCATTTGCCGCCGAATGGATGGAAATGGAAAAAATTATGCTGAGTGAAAATATCCCAAACACAGAGACTTAAGAGTCAAATGTTTTCTTTCATGTGGAAGCTAATGTAAAACCTAAGACAAGATCATGGTTAGCTGAGTTTAAGTAATAAACTCACCATAGTTGAAATTTCACAAAAGCTGGGGAACCATACCTGTGAAGGTGGGGAGAGAAGGGAGGGAGGCAGGAGGGGAGAGAGCAACAAGGAGGGTTATCAATACAACTGGGAATACTCCCATTAGAAGCCTAAAGATACACAGGCAGGCAGAGAAACTCAGAAATGTCAAAAATTAATATACATGCATATGTTCATTTCAAATTATACTATGATGGGATTACAAAGGAGACATGAGTTCAGGGAATGGATGAAGTGTGGGGGAGTAGATCCTGGACTAAGTTCAGCCTTACGATCTCACTCTGTCAATATCCTTGTATGCATGATACGTAACAATCCCCTCCAATATGTAAGACTTTGTTGAATAACCACAACAAAAAAGATGTCCTTGGCTGTCTGTGTGTATGTGTGTGTTTCTATATACATTGTAGAATTGTTCTTTCTAATTCTGTGAAAAATGTCATTGGTATTTTAATTGGGATTATACTGAACCTACAAATCACTTGGGTAGTATGAACATTTTAACAATATGGGATGTCTTTCCACTATTTGTGTCCTCTTTGATTACTTTTGCCAGTGTTTTATAATTTTCATTATAAAGGTATATCACTGCTTTGGTTAAATTTATTCATAGGTATTTTATTTTATTTTTGGTGTGGTGGCTTGGACCTAGGGCATCGCATATGCTGGGTAAGTACTCTACACTGAGATACGTTCCAGCTGTTTTTAATTTTATTTTAAGATAAGGTCTTGCTAAGTTACCCAGGTTAAGCTTGAACTTGTAAACATCCTGCCTCAGCCTCCTAAGTAGCTGGGATTACAGGCATGCACCACCATGCCTGGCTTCATTATTATTTTTTTGTAAATGGTATTTCTTTCTTGATTTCTGTTTCAGATAATTTGGACATATAACAACACTACTAATTTTTGTGTGTGGATTTTGCATCCTGCAACTGCTGAATTCATTTATTAGTTCTAATAGGTTTTTCTGGTAAAAATTTTGAGGTTTAGTATATATAAGATCATGTCATCTGCAAAAAGTGACAATTTGATTTCTTTTCCAATTTGGATGATCTTTATTTTCTTCACTTGCCCAATTGCTCTGGTTAGGACTTCCAGAGTTATGTAAAATAAAAGTGATGAAAGTGGGCATCCTTGTGATGTTCAAGATCTTAGCTTTCTCCTTTTTACCATTTGGTATAATGTTAATGGTTGGCTTATAACATTATTTTGAGGGATGTTCCTTCCATACCTAATTTTTTGAGCATTTTTATCATGAAGAGATGTTGAACTTTATCAAATACATTTTCTGCATCCATTGAGATCACCACATAGTTTTTGTCCTTATACTATTGATGTGAATCACATTCACTGATTTGCATACAAGGGCTATACTCTATCCCTGGGATGAATCCTATTTGATCATGGTGAATATTTTTTTAATGTGCTGTTGGGTTCACTTTGTTAGTATTTTGTTGAGGATTTTTGCGTCTATGTTCATCAAGGATATTGGCCTGTAGTTTTCTTTTTTTGTTGTGTCCTTATTTGGTTTTGGCATCAAAGTAATGCTGACATTATAGAACATGTTTGGAAGAATTACTTTCCTTCTATTTTTTGGAAAAACTTATGAAGCAATTGTCTTTCATTATTCTTTAACTTTTGCTAGTATTCAGCAATGAAAACATCTGTTCCTTGTGTTTTCTTTGATGGGAGACTTCTTATTACTGATTCAATCTCATCACTTGTTAGTAGTCCGGTAGGCTTTCTATTGCTGTATTGTTCAGTCTTCATGGATTAGTTTTGGCATGTGTTTAGGAATTTGCCTATTTCTTTTACATTATCAAATTTGTTGGCATATAGTCATCAATGGTTATCATGAGTTTTACAGAAAATATTTTCAATTATAACTAGCTACTTTGAAGTGATACCAACTTAAGATGATCATAAAAATAAGAATAGAAGCAAATAAATAACTGGGCATGGTGGCCAAGACTGTGATCCCAGCTACTTGTGAGGCTGAGGCAGTAGATTGAATATTCAAGGCCAGCCTTGGAAACTTAGTGGGTCACTATCTCAAAACAAAAATTAAAAAGTGCTGGGGATGTAGCTCAGTGGTAAAGTACCCCTAGGTTCAGTGCCCAGTCCTGGGAACAAAACCAAACTAAAAACTAGAGAAAATATACTAATAAGGAAATTCTATACATCTGCTCCATTCCTCCCTACAGTTTGAATTTTTGACATCCCATTTTACAACTTTCTACATTGTCTATCTCTTAACATATTAGCATAGTTATTGCTTTTTAACTCTTCTAATTTTAGTCTTTATATTGATGAATAGTTTGGATACCACACTGTTAGAGCATTTTAAATTTTTTGTTTGTGTTGTTATTCTTACCAGTGAGTTTTATACCTTCCCACATTTCCTTCTTACTCATTAACATCTCTTTCTTTCAGTTTGAAGATTTTCTTTCAGCATTTCTTGTAGAACAGGTCTGGTGGAGACATAATCTCTCAGCTTTTGTTTGGGAAAGTCTATCACTCTTTCATTTCTAAAGGAGACTTTGCAAAGCG
Organism: Aplodontia rufa; assembly: GCA_004027875.1. NCBI lineage: Eukaryota > Metazoa > Chordata > Mammalia > Rodentia > Aplodontiidae > Aplodontia > Aplodontia rufa. The sequence goes on from PVKS010024492.1 coordinate 12,664, forward strand.
CAGTATTCTCAGTTGATAGTGTTTTCCTATGGAAATCTCTTGTCACTCTTGCTCTGTAAAGTTTCTGTTGAGAAGTCTGTTGATGGGTGAACTAGGATATCCCTAAATGTTATTCATTTCTGTTCTCTTGTACCTTGAGAATCTTCTCAAATCTTTCATCTCTGAGAGCTTGTTTATAAGATGCCTTGGGGTGCATGTGGGTTAAATTTGACTGGTGACCTTTGATTTTGCTCTTTAAATATTTGTATCCTTCTTTAAGTTTTGGGAGTTTTCTGTTATTGTTTTTCTTTCTTTTCTTTTTTTTATGAAGGACAGTGAGAAAGAGACAGAATCACTCTTCATGGAGTTTTTCACATGGATTTCATTGCTCTGACACTTACTTGTGCACATGGGTGCTGGGATTTGAACCCGTGTACTTGAGCATGCTGGGCAAGTGCTGTAACCACTGAGCCACCCCTCCAGTCCCTTATTATTTCTTTTAATAAGCTTTCTACCATTCTCAAATTTTTCTTGGACCCCCCCCAATAATCCAAATATTTGCTCTATCAATACTGTCCTAAATTTTCCATAAGCTTTCTTCATTTGTCTGTTTTCTCCTTTTTCTTCTTACTACTGTGTCTTTTGAAATCTTCCGTCTTTGAGCTCACCAATCCTTCTGTTTGATTTATCTTGCTTTTGTTGCCTTCTATCACATTTTTACTTACACGAGTGTATTTTTCACTGAGACTTTCTGTTTGACTTTTTAAGTTGATTCCATCTAATTTATTAAGTTTCTCTACTAAGATATTGAAACATTTCTCTGTGTTTTCTTCAATCTCAACAAGTTTCCTCAAAACAGCTGTTTTAAATTCTCCACAAGCTCTCCCAGACTGATGGCTATCTGGTCAGTGTCTTTGGAGTGTTTCATGAGCTCATGGTTTCCTAAAATGTCTTGACAGTTATTGGCATGTGAGACACCGGGGTATTCAAGGATTAGGTATTTATTCTAGTCTTCCTAATCTGGCTTTGTTTGTGCCTGTCCTTCCAGAAACTCTAAGCAGGCTGCTTATTTTCTTTGATCCTGTAGTCACCTTCATGATTTCAGCACCGGAGGGTGTCCAGGTACAGATCTGCCAGACTCTTTCACTGATTCAGTACCACAAGGCAATCTGAGCCCAGACTTGTCCCAAATACTCTGTTGCTATGTTGTTCAGAGAGAAAACCAGGAGAGTACCTAGATAAAGTAATCTGTCCCCACAAGCCTCTCCCAAGGACTGGGGAATACCCAGATGTCTCAATTGCCTGTGGTAGGCATTGGAGGAGTTTTTGCCGAGTTATGGCAGTCTCTCCATGGATGGACCAGCCCCAGGCTGTGGCCACCAAAGCCCCCAAGCTGTGTCACACACTTATCCCAGAACCCACCCAGATCAGAGGCTCCATCTTCAGGAAGAGCTGGGGATGAGGGCATTAGGATCTGCCCTTGGACCTGCCCAGGGCAGGTTTCACCAGCCCAGCACTAAATTCCAGAGCAAAGCCTTGTGCTTACTACCCTCTCCTATATGCAGCTAATGGGCTCTTGTAGCACTCTGCGCAGCCCAAAGTTGGGGTAGTGTTGGTGAAGGCAGTCCTTTGCCATCGAGGTTGACCTAAGCAGGGTTGCACCTGTGTCTCACAGCTGGAAAGATCTGCATAGTTTCAGGGGTGCACTGTGCAGCTGACAGGGAAGCAGGCCAAAATACATGCCAGTCTAACTGGGCCGTAGATTTCTGCCTGGCACAGGGGCACTTCCAGAAGCTGTATCTGTGAGTACCAGTCTGACAATAGCTGCACTGCCCAGGAGCTGGGTGGTGGAAGCCACCAAGGCTGACTCTAAGCTGGGCACACCTGACTCACAGCCTCATTAGCCTGCTCGGTCTTAGGAGGAAGGTGGGTATGCCCTGGACCCACTCCAAGGCTGGCAATGGTGAAACTGAAACTCAGGTCTCTCCCCCTGGTGCATAGGTCTCCACTTGTTTCTAGGACAGCCTCAAGTCTCCTTCTGTGATCTTGCACCTGTACACAGGACATTCAGTTTCCACTGGGTCGCCCTGTGGTATTCTTTTCTCTGGTGGGTGGAGTCCTGCCTCCTGCTCAGCTGCCCAAGTTTGGAGAAGGGAGAGTGGTAGCAGTCAACTCCAGGCCTCACATTCCTGAGGCTCAGTTGGGAGTTAGTGGCCTGGGGTTTTGGGTCATAGGGCTTTGCTTAGCACTGGGTTTAAGCAGTACTGGGTTTTAAGCCTAATATCTGGACTAAATTCCCTCCCCCATCCTACCCCAAAGCAGGAAGCATCTCTCTGTCCTGGGTTGCTTGAGGGTAGGGGAGGGATGCTGGAGGGAACTCTCCTTCCTGCCTTTTTCAGTTCATCTTTTTGTTTTGTTACACTAAAAGGGAGTCTATAGTCTCTCGCTGGTTTTCTGGGCTCTTGTGAAGGTAGTTTGGTGCATGAATAGCTATTCAACTTGGAATGTCTGTGGCAAGATAATCACTGGAGGGTCTCATCTTGCTCTTTCACCCTGTTAATTTTGTAAAACACTGCCAAATTATTTTTTAAAGTCACTGTACTATTTCACATCCCCCTAGCAATGGAGTTCACATCCTCATTGGCAGTTGGTATTGTCCGTGTTTAGGATTTTGGCCATTCTGATAGGTGTATGGTGTTTTAATTTGCATTTTCCTAAAGATCTACATGTAGACAGCTTTTCATATGCTTACTTACCATCTTTTTTATGGGGGGGGTAAGGTGTCTCTCTAGGGATTTTGCCCATTTTCAATCAGACTGTTTTCTTGCTCTTGAGTTTTAAAGATTCTTCGTATATTTTAGATAACAGGTTTTTTTTTTTTTAAGAGAGAGGGACAGTGAGGGGGGAATCAATTTTATTTAGTTATTCATGTGGCTTTCATTGCTTGTACACTTCGTTGTGTACGTGGTGCTACGGTTTGAACCCGCATCCTCCTGCATGCCAGGCAAGTGCTGTAACTGCTGAGCCACTGCTCCAGCCTCTAGAAAATAGTTTTTAATCACGTATGTCATTTGCAAATATTTTCTCCCAATCCATGACTTGTCTTCTGGTCCTGTTAACATTGTCTTTTGCAGAGCGTGAGTTTTAAACTGGAGGTACTATGTTAAGTGCTTAACATGCACTTTCTCAGCAAATCCCATAATCACTTATTTACAGATGATGAAATTGAGACTCAGATGGGCCACCATGGGTTGCCTCAGGTCATCCTGCCATGCTAGTTGGTGGCTAGGCCAGGATCTATGTTCTGTCTTCCAACTCCAGAATGAGATTTCTAACCTAAACCGCTTTATAAACATAGGTCCCTGCGGGGAACAGTGGAGTAGCTGCAGGCTCAGAGTAAATTCAGCAGGATCCTCAGGGGTTCTCTCATTTTAGCCCAAGGCAGGAAACTCATTACCTGTGTCAGACTGTTAACCCGGGGGTCTCTCCACCGTTTCCGGCTCCTCTAGACCCATCCCCCACTGGGTCTTAGGAAGGTGGCCAGGGTGAGGTCACACGTGGAGGGAGTCAGCAGCGTGTGACCTTTACACTCAGATTTGTCAGAGCTAGTGTTTCCATTCCCTCTGTTCCTTTTGTGTCTGGACTTCAATCCTCTCCAGGGCAAAGATGAAAGACTGTTTTTACCTTCTCCTATGTGTGGAGAAGAACAAAAGATAGATCTTCTTGGCTCTCTCATATCATGGACCCGCTGAAACCCTGCAGGAGAACAGAGCATGGATTATAGATAATCTTTTTTTTTTTTTTGCAGGAATTAGGCGGCTTACAAATGAAAGCAATATCTAGGTTTGGACAATGACTATCTTGGGGACTTTATAGCTTTAATGAAATTCTATACATCAAAACTCTTTAAAAACCCGCCTGCTGTGCCGCGGGAACCTAGCAGGGGGCAGAGGGCTGGGCCCGGCGGTAGTGACCGGGAGGACCTCCAGGTGGCCCCGCCCCGCGGGCGCCCAGGGCGCAGGGTCCCCTTCCTGGCGCGAGTGTCCCCGAGCCGGGGATGCGTGCGCACCTCCACCTTTCTCAGGTGTATGCAGAGTAGAGAGGAACTGGATCAATCATTCGAAGCAGGGGTTCCTGACGGGTGGTACAGGGGAACCCTGGGGTGCTAGAGACCCCTGTGTAGCAGGGAGGGCGCGTCAGGCCAGAAGTGTTATCCCAGCACTAACTTGTCTTTTTTCCCTTTTCGCCGTTTTGGAGCTGCTTGCCTGACATGAGCGAGAACCTGGGTTCGAACCCCAGCACCACATACTCAACTAAGTGTCGGGGAAATAAAGGCCCTCTCTCTAAAAATAAATAAATAAAGCCATTTTTCTAATTTTTTTTGAAAATAGTTATTTTTCCTTTCCTTAAATATGTAATTTATAGTGGCATATACTGGGCTCAGTTTTAAAATGAATTAATAGATATTTTCAAAATTTCAGTTTTAATTTCTAACAGCATAAATATCAGTAGAGAACCTTCTCCCATTCCCCTAAAAATGGAAATTCTCTGGAATTTTTTTTTTTTTTTGAGAGAGTTCATTTTATTTTTCATCCTCCCTCACCTTCATTTAGTTGTGCTTGTGGTGCTGGGGATCTAACCCAGGTCCTCACATATGCTAGCCCCCGCTGAGCCCTCCCTGGGGTTCTTAATGTTATTCCGGAGTGTAAAAGGGGCCGGAGACCAAAAAGTTGAGAACCACTGAAGTTCTTGAGTGTGTGAAGTGCCCCACATTGTTAGCATCAGAGTCTCGGGCCACTGTGTGCCCACTCCGGTCCAACACAGAGTAAATAAGTGGGTCCAGATTTTAGTTAGCCTATTTGAATTTAAGGGGACCTTGAGGTCTAAGAAGGTGTATTTTAATTATAGTCATGTAGACTATGTAAGGAGTAAAGAGCCTTCACCTGTGAGTGGGGAAAAATAACGTACCTACCCACATTTCAGAAATACTGGATTCTTATTTCAGTATTTACTGCAAGTCTTCTCAGCGCCTTCAGTATGAACTTTAAAGGCATTGTGAATCTCCAAGAGAACTATACTACGCTGCATTTTCCGGACTTATTTGATCATAAACTTCTCTTAGTGACAACTTGTAGAGCTAATGTTCCAAGGAATGCACTTTGAGAAAGTGCTTTACTCAGCAAAAGGGTGTGCTGGCCTCCTGAGTGCCTGTGTCTCAACAGCAGGTGATGGGCTTGCTTCCGCAGGGGACCGCTAGGGCTGGTTGTGCCCTATACTCCGGGGTGTGCAGCTGTGGGGTTGATGTGGGCCAGAAAGCATCACCCCAACCTGATGGTGAATGAAGGGAGGTAGGGATAGAGGGGTGACCTTAAAGCCCAGGGCAGGCAGAAATGGAGGCTTTCTACATCTACTGGGGAATGAGGATCTGGGGATGAGCAGAGCCACCCACAATTGGGACAGGACCCTCTGTGAGATGGAAGCTCAGGGCAGGTCTGACCTGTCACAGCAGAGAGAACTGGCATGGTGTTTCCACTTGGTTCATAAGGATGGGGTGTCCCACTAACCACTGGAGCTTCTGCCCTCCTTCCCTATGCTCCCCGACTGAGGGGCAGGTGCTAATCTGATAGATGACGACCCGACACTCTGCCATTGTCACTGGGAGTGAGTCCCTTCACCTCCCTTTGCTGGGCACCTCTAATGAGAGTAGTAAATGGACAATAACATTTTGCTCTTGACTTTTGGTGAAATAGTCCACGTGAGGAGTTTGCCCTGTGCCTGAAGTCTAAGTGTGGATAATAGCATTACTGTTATTCCTTGGGCCAAATTTCACCCCTGGTGGGTCACTGGACTAGTGTTTTGTACCCATGTGTAAGCACACTGGAATGGGCATCCCTGTGGGGAGATCTCCATCAGGTTTTTCTGTTTGCCTTTCTGGTTTCTGATGGGTGGGGAAATTGGCTCAGCCAAGCTGCGTGGAGTTGGCTGTCTCAAATTCCATCTGGGGATGAGAAAAGTAGGAAACTCAGTCTCAACCTTGGGCTCAGCAGTGTTCTCCATAGAGCTCCCTGGAAGTTCTGTTCCTTGGAGTGACCCAGGTTAATTAGGTGGGACTTCCTCCCTCGGTTTGTACCAGTCCCGAGGCACTGAGGACAATCCCCCAGCTTTTTATGTACTCTTAGGACACGAGGAGTCCAGCTGGTCCCTGGAGAGGCAGTCGGTCCACAGCCTGTGTATGCTGGGGTTTCTGAAGGCTCGGTCCCGTCTTCTGGAGACGGTGGAACTTGCTGGAGGGGTCACTGTATTGAAGACATACCAGTTTTCTCACTTGTGAGGTAGATTTGGGAATGACAGCTTGCACCAGAGCAAAAGTCAGGCATAGATACTGGGTAAACGGGACTCACCCTGATGCCAGGCCTCCAGGGAGCACAGAGGAGCTGGCAGAGCCAGCCCGGGGAGGGGTCCCATGCTCTGGCTTCGGTCTGGGCAGAAGCGCTCCAGAGCTGGCTTTCTGTTTCCTAGTCTTTTTTTTTTTTTTTTTTTTTTTTAGAAAAAGGGACAGTGAGAGAGACAGAGAAATGGAGAAACAACTTTATTTAGTTTTTCACATGGCCTTAGTTGCTCCAACACTTAGTTGTGTACGTGGTGCTGGGGTTTGAACCCGGGTTCTCGCGCTTGCCAGGTAAGCGCCGAAACCACTGAGCCACCGCTCCAGCCCCCTGTTTCCTAGTCTTATCAGATGATTCCTCCTTTGTCCCTGAAGGGCAGTGAGGAATACAGGATGAATGAAGAGAAAGTCAAAAGGTTTCCTTCCAAATCTTCCAGACTGTCTGCAGTTCCTGTTTTTATGAGTCACTCGGGGCGGGGAGTAGACGGTTGACTGGAATGGACTTTCTCTGAAAGAGCTAGGCAGGGGGTGGAGACCTTTCCTTCCCAGGAGGCTGATGGCCCTCTTCCCAGATTGACCTGCCTGGCTTCCTGCTCAGGCCAGTTGTCCCCCAACTGTGTTAGTCAACTTTCCATCACTGTGACCAAGTAACCAGATAATCAACCTAGTGGGGGAAAAGGCTCATTCATGGCTCAAGCTCTCAGAGGTTTCAGTCCATGGCTGCTTGGTTCTGTTGCTTTGGGCCTGCAGCAGCACAGCACACCATGGTGGAGTGCCTGGTGGAGGACACCTGTCACCTCGTGGTGGCTGGAAGCAGAGAAACAGGAAGTTGCTGGAGTGGTAATTTCCCTTTCAAGGGAATGACCTAACTAACTTCCTTCCTCTAGCCCCACCTAGAGGTTCCAACACCTCCCAATAGCACCACATGCTGGGGACCAAGCCTTCTATGCATGTACCTTTGCCAGAACATTCAAGATTCAAACCATCACACAGCCGAGCTGCTCACCGAGGCGGGCAGTGGGGTTGGCCAGACCAGGGCAGGGGGGTCTCTCCTGGATTCATTTGATTGAAGTCTTTTGCAGCAGATCTCTCTGGACTTGGAGCCTAATTTGTGACAGGCGACTTGATAATTCTTTTTAAAAACATCAACTTTGGCTTGAGCAAATATGGTATTTTCCTAGTTATCTTTGCTAAAACAAACATTAAAAGTAGTTTTCATTCTTTGAGCCTAATGAGGCTGGGAAGCTGGTCTGAAGCTGAAGGGGGATTCGTGGCTGGGAGAGGGATTGCCACAAGGTTTACTTTAGCAGAAGCAGATTCCATGAGGGTATAAGGGGACTGCTTTTCTGCTTCCCCCAGGAGGCGGGGAACAGCTACCAACCTGACAGATACAGAATTCAATCCCCAACTGATGTGACCTGGGGCCACTTATATTTCCTAGGACAATCTCTCTTATACATTGTTTTAGGACTTTTGTGCAGGTCGAATGGGATAATGTGGTTAAGCATATACCACAGTCCTTGACACCTAATATCCTAGTAAACTCTCAGCAAATGGATATTATTAGTGGTAGCGATCAAAGGGCTGTTGTTTGTTTCAACTCACCAAAAACCAACATGAGGGGTTCCCTGTTTTTCTTTCTGCCTCTTCTACTCAACCTCCTTCCTGTCTTTAGGTTTCCTGGTTTTCTGCTTAGTCCAGCCCCTGCCATTTTTATGTATATTCCTGGCACCTTTGCTTAAAATGGTCCTTCAATTTAGCTCTAGTCCCTTTGGCTCTATGAGGCTTTCCTGGATGGCTCAACCCAGACTTGGTAGCTGTCCTCAGCTCTGATGGCTCAGTGCACTGCAAATTCTTGGGATAAGGGCAGACTCATCAGCTTCCAGATTTCCCAGGTACCTAGAACATTGTACAAGGAACCATGTGTACCCCTCAGCATCATCTGCCACCTAGGGCGGAGACTGAGAGTGCCTTTTCCTTATCTAGCCCTTCATTTCCCTTACTAACAGAATCTGTACATGATAGACATGGCAACGGGCCCAAGTAGAAACTTTTCCTAGCCCACCTTGTAGATAAGGTAACCAATGTTATGTATGAGTAGTGATTCTAGGAAAGCTTTTAAGTGGGCTGGCTCATTTGGCCAGTTCCACTTTCCAAACACCTTTCTCCTTGTTGAGGAATGAGCACATGATGGTTGGAGCTCCAGCAGCCAGCTGGGAAGCCATGAGGATAAGAGTCCCACTTGGGAGCAGGATAGAGTTTTGGCATATGAAGACATTTGTGGAACCACCATACTAGCATTAAACACCTGTTCTCTGGTTACCTCCTTATGTGGTGCAGAAGAGACACAAAGTCATTTATAACTTCTCTCATTGACACCACGGTTTGGGGACTTTGTTATGGCCAGAACACAATTCCTCACACTTGCATTCATCAGCTTTTTGTCACGTGACAAATACCTGAAATGGATCAACTTAAAGGAGGAAAGGTTTGTTTTGACTCACAGTTCCAGATTTCAGTCCATACTCACTTGGCTCTGTTGTTTCTGGGCCTATGCTGAGGCAGAACATCATGGTGGTGAGACAGATTCGGAGAGACAGTGAAATGGCTAGGTAGTCAGGACAGAGGGCCCCTATCCAAAAGCTAGCTGGCAGAGACAGAAAGTGATTGACAGGGCCTGCTCAGGGCCTTCAAATGCAAAAAGACCTTGAGGCTCACCCTAGTCCCTGACTAAGAGATGGGGGTGGTCACAGGTGGGTACTAGGAAGTATTTGCCACCTTTTGTTTTAACCAATGGTGCTCTTGACCAGTTTCAATGCCTGTTTTACATAGATTTTAACCAATGGAGTTGATGCATTTCTCAATGCCTGCTTTGCATGAATGTTAATTATTCTCGTACCCCAAATCAATATAACCCCTGACCTAACCTCCATTAGACGGTGTCCTGCTTCCAGGAACCCCTCTGCTTTATGGAGTCTCTGCTCGTCTTCCTAAATAAATCCTACTCCTTTTACTCCTCCTTCCATGGTTGTTTGTGGATTTTATTCTTCAAATTTGCGAGACAAGGACCCAGAAGATTGGCACCAAATTCCCGGGGTGTGTTTCCACACCAAGAGCTGCAATGCACCACGGAAATCCCAGCTCTTAGCTGGGAAGCTGCTAACACTTTTGGGCTGCAGTGTCCTGAGGGACCTGCAATCAGCCCAAATTCCCAATTTTATCTGGGAATGGCTGCAAACACTAGAAGCGGGCTATTTTGGCTGCTGGAATCTGTAGAGGCCTAGACTCCATTCACCAGCGGGAGCAGAGAATCTGGCCTCATCTCAAAAATCCTGCATCAGTGGGGACCATGGTGGGGAGTGCATGGTGGAGCCCAGCTCCTCACATCATGGTGCCCAGGAAGGGTGGGGAGAGGAAGAGGAGGGAAGATGACTGGGGCTCCAGCATCCCCTTCGAGGCAACACCACCCGTGGCCTAGTTCCCTTCCTCTAGGCCCCACCTTCCAGTAGCACCTCAGGCTGGTGACCAAGCCTTTAGCATGTGGGCCTTTGGGGGACATTGAAGACGCAAACCATAATACTCAGTAGTCATATGTCACCACTCAGTAATGCAGCCTCTGATGACAGCCTTTGTAGCTCCAAAGTGCTTTAGTGTCAGTTCTTGTCCAATTAAGATATGACATTGTGACAGGCCTGATGAGTTTTAATGCTACCCCACCTTTCCTCCAATAGCTTTTTCCATAGAAATACTAATTATCAAAGAGGTGATTAAAAAGGATAGAGATGAAAGAAAAGTGAAAAAAGAGGAACCTCATTATTTGCAAACTGACTAAACACATCATTATCTTTGACCAGTTAGAAAAGAAGGAGACTGCTGGTCACTGTGGCCAGCCATAATCACAGTGAGATAATATATATATATATTCAATGAGAGAAGTTTTTATATATATTATATATATATATAAAATCATTCAGATACAGAATGTGTCTCTTGGCTTGTCTTCACAAAATATTTGAAAATATCATGAAGGCTTGAAGTGCATTCATTTTGCAAAACCATTTCTATAATTATTGGCTTCCCTTCTATGACGATTATTTCCAATGTAGAGTTCAACTGATTGAATCCTTGCCTCAAGTCCCCAGGAACCTGGGCCCCTCACTGCACCCATTCTCACCCCTGGAAAGGAATAAGAGCTCCCTAGGTTTGGGGCTGGTACACCCCCAGGCTCTGTAGAATCCAGAGGGACTTGGTCCTTCTGGAGCTGTTTGATTAGATTAGTACCCTGTGGATGGCAGCTTATCAAGGCGTTGGACGCCAAGCACATTGCATTTCCTTCTTGCCAGCAAATAAACGCACATTTCAGGGGTGCTGCCTCCTGGGGAGTAAATTAACAGTTATGAGGGACTCCTGGAGGAAGAATTGGATATTTTCTCACTGATGTCAGAATTACACCTTTGACCCAGCAAAAGTTGTGTCTATTTTTATTTTCCGAGACAACGCATCGTCGGTCAGCTCTGGAGTCACTGGGAAACGAGCGAATGGAGAGCAAAGTAGCCCATCACATCACTAAGTCTTTATCAAAATTCCCCCAACCGTTGGATGGGAGTTTAATAATGAAAGAGCTAGTTATGGCTTATGCAAATGATTATGACAGCACAAAATGATTTTTAGAGATTTCAATTTAGAATTAGGCAACAGCAATAGCACAAACAGCCACTTAGAGGACATGCCAGCTGCTTCCAGCAAAGCTGCTGACATAAAAGCAGGGAAAGGCACTAAAACAGACACAATTCGAGTCATAATTTGCTTACTAAATATTTCCTCTTTGTGTCTGCAGTCTTTAAGGATTGTCCTGAATGAGGGCATTCGTAAAGCAAGTCAAGCCGAGCCATCGCATGAGTGAGCAGCAAACCCTTCTCCCCAGGGTGAATAAGGCTGGAGACAAAAGTGAAGACAGCCCCAGCCCAGAGGTGTTCTGGATGGGTGGCAGCCCACGGCTGCACAGGGTTTTGAGGCCCAGGCCAGCCCTGGGCACAGGTCAGGGGTCTATCAGGGGTGGAAGTGCATGGAATTCCAAACCTCTTTTGCTTGCTTCGCTCCTGCACATTAATTAACTGTAAGTCTGTTTGCTTCCTCTCCAGCAAAGGCGCTCCTTGACCTCCAGCAAAGTTCTCCTTTGAATTCCGTCTGCCCTGGATTTGCGGAGTTCAGTACCCCCCACTGGCTGTTCCGCCTCTGATTTCAGTGACCTGTTTGTTTTTCTAACACCTCTCTGGCACTTTGCTGAAAGGACTTGGCCACACACTCCTTCCCTGCTGCCTGGGGAGCTCTGCGGTGGATGAGCTGTTTATTTACACATCTCTTTAGATCATTAAGTAAAAAGGGCGCACACTTCTCTTCCTCAGTAACGAGTTTAAACACGAGCCCGAGTTTTACTTCTTAATTTACCTTCTTGTCATCACGCATGCAAATCTGCGCAATGATAGCTGTTCAAAAGGATGTTCCCACATAGTGCTGTTCAAATAGATATTTCCCAGAATTCTGTTTATGCTTAACTTAGTGTGTTTTCAGCTTTAAGTGGATATAACTAAAAGGAATTTTTGTGCTGAACCTTTTGTGTGAGAAAGTATTCTCAGTGGAAGTTTTAAGATTTGAAATAAATTGGATTTTTTCTCAATTTAGGAGATTACTAATCGTTATAACTCTGGTTCCCGGTCATAAAACCAAGATGTGCACTATGTCATTATATATTCCTTTTGAAGAAGTGTTACTTTTTTATTGGGGTAAATTTTATGTGGAGTGAAATGCAGGTCTTAGATGTATATTTTGATTTTTAAAAAAATTTTGTAAATGAGAGGATAGTGAGATAATCAATTTTATTTATTTATTTTTATGTGGCTTTTGTTGCTCTCACTTCGTTGTGTACATGGTGCTGAGGTTTGAACCCACATCCTTATGCATGACAGGCAAGCTCTGTGACCGCTGAGCATCTGCTCCAGCCCCATTCTGATGTTTTGTTACATGTATATACCTGTGTAACCGCCACCCCAAGATATGGAACATTCCATCATCCCCAAACGGTTCTCCAGTCCATACCCGCTTTAGGCAACCACGGTTCTAATTTCTATCTATATAGCTGTGTTTTTGTTTTTCCTGTTATTGAATTAGAATTATCTAGTATGTGCTTTTTGCAAACTAATTTCTTCTTTTGAGCAACATAATTTGAAATCTGTCCATGTCCTTGTGAGGCCGGTGATGTGGATGTCAGGCTCGTGTCCTCTTGGAACCAAGGGACACCGAGGCAAGCATAGTAGACGAATTTTATTATAGAAAGTAAAGCATAGGGAAAAGAGCAGACTTCCCCTAGAGTGGGGGAAGGGGACAGAGCCGATGAGGCGGTGAGGTTTGCCCCTTTTATATGACATCCTCTCCTGGATTGGTCACTGCTTCCCTGCCCCTATACCTAGCACACAGGTGCTGGGAATTCTGGTACAGTCTTTGATCCATGCCTTAGGCACCAATAGGAAGAATGTGTCTTAGCAGCAGGGAGTGTCTGCACCTGGCCTATCTTGTCAGACCCTCATTAGCATTGGGGGATGTCTTTGCCCTCTCAGGAAAGATGACCATCAGTTAATTTTCTCCTTATCAACCCACATTGTTCTGCCTACACTGACTGCCTAACTTTTTATGCCTCTTTCCCCCCTCTGTTTCGGGAAACCCAAACTGCTTTGGGGGTTCGGGCAATGACAATCTGATTACTTCTGGCTGAAAAAGGGGCATCGTTGTAGGGCAAGCAGTTTTGGGTCTTCCCTTGATAATGTTTGGGTTGAATAAGGAGTCTGTGATAGAGGTCATCTGGAGTGCTCGTGGGTGGCTCCATCTTCATCATAATCGGGAGTTCAACAGATTCTAAGTTGGAGTGGATCTGCTGAACTAAGATATCAAAAAGTTAATGTCTTCAAAGAAACACATTGTAATTGAAAGTCTAGGGGTATACAGAAAAAAAGACATCTAACACAGTAAACTAAATAGCAGTAGCTAGAACCTCAAATGACAGAGTGTAAGGATTAGTCATCATAGAGTGGAGGAGAACATTTGCCTCATTAATTACCTTAAGGCCATTCCCCATTTGGTTTATCATGATGGATCTTGAATGTTTGAAAGTAAACTTCTCCCTTAAGGGGTAGGACACTCTTTGGACTATCAGGAATGCATGAGAAATCATCCTGTCCCATTTATGACTTAATGGGAGAGTCAAGTTTCTAGTTACAGGCCCTCCAGACACTCCTTGCACTGTCATAGTATTTGGAGGGGAATCCAGGGTAAGAGACAAGTACAAAGGCTAGCGCCAGCATCCAAGAGGAAATTGACCTTTTGGCTCCCCACTGAGAAGTATATAATAGGAGTCACAGAGCCATAAAAGCTGAACTCGGCCCTGTTTGGCCTGTGTGGGGAACCTTGGACCCGAGGGCCTGCACCCCTGGGGACATTCATTCCTCCAATTATCACCTTGACAGATAGGATAGGGCCTTAGTGGTGGTCGATTTTTGCTTGGCCTGTGGGCATTCCCGCAGGTAATGTCCCCCTTCTTCACAATGGACAGAAGTCCTTTTCGTGGCTTGCAGTCCATTCCACTTCTCTATTATCCTGGAAGCTTACTCCTTGTTGGGTCATAGCCAGCCAGTGTCTCAGTTTTTTTTAGTTTTTTCTATGTTCCCTTTCTTTTCCTCCTGCCCATTATTACAAAAGACAGAGGTTGCAAGCTAGGAGATGTTATCTAAAGACTGATCAGGGCCATGTGCCAATTATTGTAACTTCCTCCAAATGTCTGGGGCCCTTTGAATGATAAATTTGTCCTTTGATATTATGTGGCTCTCTGTGGACTCAGGGTCCATGATGATGTGTTTTCTCAATGCCTCCCTGAGTTTCTCCAGAAAGGCTGTAGGGTTTTCCTGAGTCTATGTTAAGTATTTAGTTAATATACAGCCTTATATCTCAAATACAAATCAAAGAAACATTAAGACAGCTCCTTTTTGTGGAAAAGGTAGCAAAATGTTTTTATGTTCCACATTGCTAATCTTTAAATAAAGTAGGCTCTCATTATTACTTCACAAACATACAGTTAAAATTTTATCCCAGTATAAAGTCAGGTTACTCTAATCCAATCACAAAATATTAAATGACATAAATAAATACATACTTAAATTTGTCATTTCCATATAAACCTGAAGGAGACTATTGTTACAAACAACTTTTAGTTTGGAAACATCAGCTTGATAAAATGCTGCCCTAAATTTTACATCTTAAAGAATTTATATACTTGAAAGACATGAATAAATCTAATACACAACAAAGCCAGAATTATATAGATGTCCTTATATTAACTAAATTTAATTTTGAATAAAAATTTAGGATCCATAGTGTATTATAACAATAATCTTAAGCCTGCATAGGTTGTGCAAAAGCTTTAAAATTTCTAAATTTAGGAAAGTGTTGGCAATCAGAAATAGACTTATTATCTGGTGTATAATAATGAAACATTTATGTAGTTAACCCAAGTTTTGAAATACAATATGTAAAGAGAGCATGCTGGTTACTTTGTCTGTAACCTTACATAAATTCTTATTTTATAAATTTACATAACATTTAAACAAGGCTCACATGAATATCTAGTTTTTAAATATAGTTCTATTTCAGCTACATCAGAGTGTCAGCTATGTTGTAATAACCTACAAACAGTTGCTCATTTGGTGTTATGAAGTAAAACAAGTATAAATTACAATTCCTGTAAGATTTAGTTTTTCCAAGTTATTAAGCCTAACACCTGATAAGAGCAGGTCATGCTTTAAGAAACCCTTGTTATTTCAATACATAGAATTAGATTCTGGTTCATAGCAGTACATTACTGTTTGAACTTAAGTGAAACCTTAAATAACTTTAAATTGCGTCAATTATATTCAACTTAATAACACATAAGCTTCTGAGATTTACCTTCCAAAAACCTTCTGTAACTTACTTAGACACTATATTTCTTTATCCAGAAACATTTTTTTCTTCATCCAGGGACATTTCTTTCATTCCCGTTTCCATATCAAAGTATATGTCCATGCCTATATCCTTTTATATTTCTTTGTTGCTCGTTGACCCTTTCTTAAATCTGCATTCTGATACAATCCTTATGAAACTTCCAATGTTCCCAATTACTTTAAGGTGAGAAATACCATAGGTCATACTATTTAAGTCAAAACAGTTGAAAAATACAAAATGAAATTGCCGAGAGGAAATAGTACCAGTGATCAGACTGATTTATACATATAACCCATTAATGATAAAGACTCTATGCATTTAAAGCAAATGTAAGCCAGGTTTAAAATGAACAATGTTTAAAAGACAGCACCTGGTTCTTTCTAATTATTTCACGTAATAAAATTAAATATTTGTGACATCTATAGTACTTTAATTGATACACAGCTGAAACCTTTTGTACTCTTTCCATATAGAATTACATCTGTTAGATTTTAAGTCTTAACAACCTTGCTTTCTTTTAGTGAAGACCCAGATCAAAGCAATCTTAAATTATCTTTTTAGTTTCCAATCTATAAAAGCACATTTAATAAACCCAAATGTATGTTACCTTATAGAACTTATAAGAACACTTAATAAACCCAAATGTCACCTTATAGAAACTAAACCAAGATTACTCTAATTTACTTAGCAATTAATGTTTTAACATTTTGACTTTGCAAATTCATCAGATGTCTCCTCTAACAAACACATTTATAGAGATTAATCCCATTTATGTTAAATCTACTCTTTTTTTATTAACTTAGGTTATCCATGAAACCAGGATATTAGACAAATATAAACCATCTTTTACCATTGAAGAAATATCCTAGAAGTACTGAATGAAACACTCTAAACATTTATAGAACATTCTATTGGTTGACCACCTAGAAAACAAATATGTGAGCTAGTACTCTTAAACACATCTTTACTCTTATGTCTAAATGATTTAGATTGAACCTTTTTTTAAATGCTTAAGTCACATGACGTAAGTCATTTGGATCCATTTTCTTTTCTCCTTTTTTAAATTTAATTTATGAGCGTTAATCTATAAGCCAATTTGGTACCATATTGAACACACATATACATGTACACAAACACACAGGACAGGTGTGCACACAAAAAAACCAACAGGAAACAGATTTTAGAACCTTGGAATAATTGACCTTTTGAATAAAGACAGCAGTAAAAACCATAATTTAAAAAACTCTAGTTAGATAAAACAAGACTGACTAAAAAATATCTGTAGGTATATAAAATAGGTGAATTCACCAGTAAAATTGAGCTCAAGATCAAAAAAAAATGAAATGGCCGTATTAATTCTAGTAAAGGAGCATATGAACATCTTTAGCATCAGAATTAGAGTTAGCCCAGGCATTGAAGGAATGAGAGCAGGTGAAATCCTCAGGAAGTTGTTTTTTTTTTTTTTTTTTAAAGAATAAAGAAAACCTATATGGAATTTTCCAATTTCCTTTTTGTGTCCAAATGAAGAGAAAACTCCTTAGGAATCAGTGATTCTTGATATTTTTGGGTCTGTCCTATCAGCTTTCTAAAGCTGAGTCCTTATTACATTCTCTCCAAAGTACAAGAATGTAGGCCCCTTAAGCATATTTAAAGGCTAGGAACCTGGAGCAGCTGGCCTTCTCAGATCCTTTCTATCTATCTCTCCTGCTAGAATCTCAGCATGTACGAAGAGAGTAAACATAGTCCCTTAGGACTCACAGCCCTTGAATTTTTTTTTTTTTTTTTTAAAAGAGAGGTACAGTGACAGACAGAGAAAGAGAGAAACAACTTTAGTTTTTCACATGGTCTTCGTTGCTCCAACACTTAGTTGTGTACATGGTGCTGGGGTTTGAACCCGGGTCCTCGTGCTTGCCAAGCAAGCTCCAAAACCGCTGAGCCACCACTCCAGCCCAGCCCCTAGAATTTAAAAGTAGCATTTCAAGCCTTTTTTCCTCTGGTCTCAAACTGGTTTAGGCACTAGCTCATGTAGTTTGCATTGTAAAAGATGGATATCAGGCAGATAATTAGCTGGTATCTCCATCCCTTTTACAAAGGAGCTAAGCTAAAAAATGATAGAATGAGGTTTTTCTTGGGCATTTCTGGATTATGCAGGCTGGTGGAGAACCTGGCATAGCATGAGAACGAAGCTCCTGCCTGAATTAGTGGGCGTCCTTTTTCAGGGGGCTTCTGATGGTCAGCAATCCCATCTCTCCTTTTCCTAAATCCTGCTGGAATTATTGCTGCCTTACCAGCAAGGATGTAAAGGTCTTTGTTTGCCACATGCCAAAAACCTAGGGAATCCAGACTTAGTGGCCTTACTGGTATTCCCTCCGCCATCATAATATTTAATGCCCCACAGTAGAAAAGCAGCCTAGAGTGGCCTGCAGTTGAGACCTTATTTAGCATGGAGGATATAAGGGAGGATATTTGCCAACTAGTTGTACCTTTAAAATTTGCCTTACACGATTCCAACCCTGCTTTTACAAAGGACAGAGACCAAACACTTCACCAAATTCTGTCTCCCTAAATTTCTCCAGAGGTTTCTACAAACCATTACCTCATTAGATAAGAGAGGTGTTTAAAGGTTACTGCACTGCATTAGTCTAGAAGCCCCATCTTAGCATAAACGAAAAATTTCTTATTAAGCTAGACTATGATATAGGCTATTATAATTCCTATACCTAAAAACTATTTTGTTAGTGTAACCTTACTAGATATTCCATAGCTATCCTAGGTCCTATAATTGTTAATCCTATAAAATATCTGTGCATCCTAATGTATGAGCTAAAAAGGTTAAAGCCTAACCTCTACAGAGACAAAAAGGGTAAACATGTCTTAATTACTGCTAAGGAGTTAAAACTCAACCTCCACTAAGCCAGGAAAGGCAAACATGTCTTATTTACTGCTAAGGGGTTA
>PVKS010024493.1:0-31004 GCA_004027875.1 Aplodontia rufa
CCCAGCACCCTTCCCCGAGCCCAGCACACTTCCCTCACCCCAGCACCCTTTCCTGAGCCCAGCACCCTTCCCTGGATCCCGCCCTCTACACCTTGGGACACGATCTTTCCACTGCCCAGTGGTTTTCCCTACTTACCTGTTATTCCTCAAAGCCAGGACACAGCCCCATGACCCCCAGTGTCAGGATCTGACCCTGATGGCTGCCCCTCCTCCACTTCATTCTCCACCTTCTCTCTCGGGTTTTGCAGTGAGCCTGGGGGCAGGTCCAGGGAGCCCACTCTGCCCATCCACCCTGGCAGGTCTGGGCTGTGGGGGAAGCGGGGGCAGTTGGCAGGGCTGCCTTCGCGGTCCTGTTCCGTGTGACTGGCCCATGGGCCCACGTCAGCCCTCACCCCCTACAGGCACTTCCAGAGCTTCCTGGAAGTGGTGGGAGGTGCCATCCCTGCCCCCTCAGTTCCAGGTGGGAGGTTCCTCAGGGAGGTTACGTGAGGTGTCTGAGGTCACCCACCCACTTGTCGTCTTTGCCCTCCGCTAGGTGGACAGGGCGGAGCTGGGGGATGCAGGCCGCTACACCTGTGTGGCTCTGAACCAGGCTGGCCGCTCCGAGAAGCACTTCAACCTGAACGTCTGGGGTAAGGCTCTGCAGGGCCTCCCCACCTGCCAGGGCTGGCATCCGGGTCCCAGAGGGAGGGTCTCCTGATGGGGCCCCCTGGGGATGCAGCCCCACCCCACTCCTGTGGCCTCCCTGGCCCCATCCCTGTCCCCATGCCAACCACCCCTCACCCTCTCTGCTCTGACTCAGTTGCTCCAGTGTTCCCCTCCAGCGAGCCTCGCACCCTGACCGTGAAGGAGGGGCACGCTGCCAGGCTGACCTGCGAGTGCCAGGGTGTCCCCCACCCCAGGGTTTCCTGGAGGAAGGACGGTAGGACTGCTGCCCTCACCCGGCCACCATGTGGCCCCCACTGGAGGGTTGGGCTCATAGCCTTGGGAGTGGGCTCTGGCCACGGAGTGTCACTTCCCCCAGCCTCTGTTGGCTGTGTCCCCCAGCATGAGAGCAGGTGGATCTTCAGGCCTCCCCTCTTCCAGGAAGCCTTCCATGATGCCCTTGCTGAGGCAGGGCCTCCCTGTGTGGTCACTTGTGTCACCTGCTTTAGTCCTGTTCTGCTCCCTGGTGAGCCTGTGGGCCCTGTGGGTCACTGTCTTGGCCAATGCCAAATCCCACATTCAGTGCCAGGTGCAGGGGGGCAGGCAGACAATAGAAAGTGGGGCTCCGCCTCCCAGCTGGGGAGGGCAGGTGTGCAGGGCAGGGATCTGCAGCCTTACCAGATGGCCAGGGACTTTGACCAAGTAGACCTGACGGCTTGGGAGGAACCTGAGGATGAGGCAGGGGAAAGCATTCCAGATGGGGGTGATGGGCAGCGCCAAGGCCCTGGGGCCAGAGTGAGCCACACATGGCTGCTCAGCAGAAAGGGCCAGCCGGGCTGGAACAGTCGTCAAGGGGGCAGTACCAGGACATGGCCACTAAAGCAGGGACTGCAGGCTTCCTTTAGGACCTGGGTTTCACCTGTGAGATGGGCCCCCGCAGGGCTCTGGATGGGAATGGGTCCTGTCCCACCTGCCATGCTGAAGACGGACCCTGGGAGCTGGGGTGGGCTGGCCACCTGGACTCAGGGATCCGTGAGGTGGTAGGAGGCGGCTGGGTGTGGGTGTGGACCGTGGTGCTGCCCTGACTTCCCTACCTGTTGGGCAGGGCAGGGAGGGGGAGGGGCGACTCAGGTTTGGTCGGGGCGCAGGGAGAATGGAGCTGCCCCCTCCAGGTGGGAGGCTGGAAGGGGCAGGAGACTCTGCCCCGTGCCCTGTGAGAGGTCATAAGCAAGACCTGGATGGGAGTCAGGCTGGGAGCCACTGAGGTCACCAGCAGGGGCAGAGAGAAGCAAGGAGGAGAACAGTGCCAGGTGGCCTGAGGCCTACCCTCCTGGGCCCCACTCCCACCCCCCACCCCCACCCCCACACCGTATCAGTTCACGGCCAGCTGGAGACCTGTGCCCCTGAGCCCCAGGCTTCCGGAGACTTCCCTCCAGCAGCCTCCGCTTGCCATGTGGATCTGCTGCCTGCCCTCCCTCTGCAGGTCACTGTCAAAGGACGCGTGCGTCCCTCGTTTAGTTGGCTTTGCTGGGCCCTGCTAAGAGCCAGTCCCTGGGCCCCTGTAGTGACCCCCAGGGTTGGGAGGCAAGGCCTGCCGTTTTGGAGGGCCAGGCCACATGGGGGGTGATCACACCACACACACAGGTGGGCCTGTGATGAGCAGGCCAGGGAGCAGTATGCGAGGCAGCTTTGGCACTCAAGGAAGGCTTCCTGGAGGAGGTGTTGTCAGGAGGACCCCTGGGGGATGAGCAGGAGCTGGGTTGATGGGTGGAAGGACCAGAGCTCCTTTCTCACTGCTCCCAGGTCGTCCTGTGCCGGGGGAGGGGCCTGGCCTGGAGCAGGTGTCCGTGGTGGGGAGGCTCCTGTACCTGGGCCAGGCCCGGAGCGTCCAGGAGGGCACGTACACCTGTGAGTGCAGCAACCTGGCAGGGACCAGCAGCCAGGACCAGCGGCTGCAGGTGCACGGTGAGCTACGCTGGAGCCAGGTGGGGGCAGGAGGGTGGCTGGCAACAGAGCCCGCGCCCCAGTGTCCAGCACAGGCAGACCGGTGCTGAGTGAGCGCCCCTGGCTCCTCACCTAAGCTGCGCCAGGGCTGCATGGTCCCAGAGGAGGAAGGCACCCTGCAGTGATGGAGCGAGGGAGCCCAGGCTTGTGACAGTGCTGCCCAGCACCTCAGCAGCGCAGGAGAAACCCTCCCTGGAGCCATCCCAGCCCTGGCCCGTCCAGTGGCTGTTGGCGCTCCGGGAAGAAAACCCACAGACCTGAAAGGGCTGCGCTGCGTGCTCGGTCCCCAGGGGCAGGGCTGCCAGGATCCCCGGGCGGGAGAGGTGGCAGCAGCTGTTGTCCTCACCAGGTTGCAGAGGTGGAAAGGGCCCAGAGAGGTGCGGTTAGCTGGCCAAAGCCACACAGTCAAGGGGTGCAGGGGGAAACAGGCCTCAGTCAGGGTGCCCTGAGTGCCGGAAGTGGGCGGGTGCTTGGTGCCCTGACCCAGCCGCTTTTCCCAACATGTTTCCTCCCCTCCCCAGTTCCCCCTCAGATCGCTGGCCCCTGGGGGCCGCACACGCAGGTCTCTGTGGTGCAGGGTGGGGAGGCCACCCTGGAATGCAACGCCACGGGGAATCCCCCACCAACGGTGACTTGGAAGAGGGACAGCCAGCCCCTGGGAGCCGAGCCCGGCCTGTGGCTGCAGAACCAGGGCCACCGCTTGCACATGGTGCAGGCACGGACTGCCCATGCCGGACACTACAGCTGTGTGGCCGAGAACGTGGCGGGGAGGGCCGAGAGGAGGTTCGCACTCTCTGTGCTGGGTAAGGACCAGCGGAGCTGGAGGGAGCAAGGCCATGCCCCTGCCCTGCTCCTGGGCCTCCTCTTGCTCCTACTCAAGTGGGGACTCTGATGAGGGCTGCTGTTGGGGTCACTGCTGAACTGGCTCACAAATCAGGACTGTCCCCAAATGGCCCTGGTCTCCCTTAGCCCCCCTCCTCTCCCCTCCCTCCCGCTCTTCTCCCCTCTCCTCCTCTGCCTCCTCCTGCTTCCTTTCTCCCTTTCCTCCCTCCCGCATTTACTGTTCCCTGCTCTGCTCTTGGCAATCAGTAGTATGTGACAGGGAATTCAGGGGCCTGGGAGCCCCAGGGGACCTTGCACGTCATTGTGGGAGCCAGGGCAGCCTCCTGGAGGAGGTAGCCTTGGACCTACAGTGGAATGGCTGTGTGGGAGTTGGGCAGTTGGGGTGATGGGCAGGATGTGCCAGGCAGAGGGCAGCTGGAGCAGTCCCGTTCATCCCTATCATTTCCTCAGCTCCCACTGGAGGCCTGGAGTATGCTCAGGGTGGGAGCAGGGAGGGTAAGAGAGAAGGTGGGAGGGGCTGGCAGCGGTTGGTTTAAGGAAGACCCCCTCCTACCATCCCAGATGGCAGGGGACGGGGGACTTCCTTTAGCAAGAGATCCCCTCGAGGCACCATTCAGGGAAGCGCTTGGGCTCAGCTTTGCTAAGCCCCAGGCCTACCTGTTTGTGCCTGCTACCTCCAGGCTGTGGACTGGGCGCTTGGCACATTCTCATTGACTCTGAGGGGTTGGGAAAACTGAGGCCCAGCCTGTGCCCCCACTGGCTCCTGTCCAGCTTTGCAGCTTCATGGGAGTAGCTCTGACCCTTGGACCCCCAGGGGTGGCTGTGGATCCTCAGCGAGGGTACGAGGACCAGCAGACAGACCCCACTTGCCTCCTGAACTCGGTTCCTTCTCTGGGTCCAGTGCCCCCAGAGCTTGTTGGAGACTTGGACCAACTGACAAATGTCACTGCTGCCTTACACGGCCCCTTGACGCTGCTCTGCGAAGCTACAGGGGTCCCACCCCCAGTGGTCCGCTGGTTCAGAGAGGAGGAGCCCATCAGTCCTGGGG
The DNA here is from genome assembly GCA_004027875.1 of Aplodontia rufa. NCBI lineage: Eukaryota > Metazoa > Chordata > Mammalia > Rodentia > Aplodontiidae > Aplodontia > Aplodontia rufa. Next base: position 4,541 of record PVKS010024493.1, read on the forward strand.
AGGACACCTACATTTTGGCAGGTGAGGTATCAGCCAGAGTTGTCTCCTGGTCATCAGGTCTGGCCCTCTGCTTCTGTTTGCTACATGCCTATGACCTCTGAGCCTAAGCTGGTCCCCAAAACATGGGTCAAGTGTGGTACCCCAACCAAAAAAAAAAAAAAGGTTTAAACAAGTTTGGAAAGACTTCCTGCTCTGCTTCCCTCCTGGAGACTCACAGTGAGCATTTGCATAGTAAAGTTTCTAGTAAGCCCTGCAGCAAGTTAAAGTTCTCTTGACACTTAATGCATCTCGCTGGCAGTAGCAAAGGTTTGGAAATGCTGATGTGAGCACTTTCTCTGAATCCTCACCCTCCTCATGAATTGGTTTGTCACGAGTCTCACTGGTGAGCCAGTGGAGATACTGAGGCCCAAGAGGCACTGTCCCATTCATATCTCTCAGGGACTTCAGGACCCACTGAGAGCCAGCCTCAGTGACCCATCGATCATTCCATGCAGCCCTGTGGGACGGCAAATATGTTCCCTGTGCATTGGTTCCTTGCATTTGTAGGGTGGCCAGATGCACTGGGCAGATGAGAGCTAAGACTGCATCTGGGCCCAGCAGAGAGGAGGAGGAGGATCAATTAGCGATGTCTGCCCAGGGTGCTGGAATAGCGGTGATGGTATGTGTGTGGAAAGGACAGGGGACATATGCCATCACTGTGGTTCTTTAAGAAATCCTTGGGAGAAGGTCTTTGACTGCACCTGTCAGAATAAAATGAGGGTCTGAACTGGACCAGGACTACATAGGCCATTTCTGTCCCTTTAGCCCCACTCAGCCCAGAGCCAGTGTCAACCAGGGTGATAGGTCCCTCTTGCTAGAACAGGGGCTTCAAGTCTGTTCTGGTGCACATCTAGTGTCCAGGTGGCTCTGCCGTTGTGTTTCTCTCTTGGGCCTCAGTTTCCCGCCTGAGGAATGGATGCTGGAAGGCAGAGGTGTACGCATCTAACTGTGCCTGCGTGGTCCTCCTCCTGTGGGCAGGCAGGAGGCTGCCCAGAACCCTGCTGGAGCCCACGCCCTCCCTCCCCAGGTGGCTGGATACTGAAGAGGACCCAGGCACAGGAGCGAGACGGAGGCCTCTACTCCTGCCTGGCAAGCAATGTGGCTGGGGAGGTGCGGCGGAACTTCAGCGTGGAGGTCCTGGGTATGTGGCGCCCTGTGCATCCTTGCCCTCCTTTCTGGGCACTCCTGGGGCAGGAAGGGATGGAGGTGGAGGCCAAGGCTTGCCATTCTGCCTCTTTTCTAAACCTGGGGCTCAGTGGTTGAGCACTTGCCCAGTGCACTGGAGGCCCCGGTTCCATCCCCAGATCCACCAAACAAACAAACAAAAAATGTCATTCAAGGTGGCCATGGAACTCTCTGGCAACAGAAGCAGCTGACCCCAAGTGAAGGGGGCTCAGATTTCCAACACTACCCTCACTGCCCTCTCTGATCGGGGCCTTGAGACAGAGGCTCTGGGACTCCCTCAGCCAGCAGAAAATTATTCACTGCCCAGTTGAAGCAGGCACAAGGGGATAGGGAAACTGAGGCACAGGAAACTAAAGAGAGGAGCCTGGGCTCTTGCATAGTAGAGGTTCTGCCGAGTCCTGAGTAAGGAAAACGTCTCTTGGCACTTACAGAGCACCCCCAGTAGTGACAGGGTTTTGGAAGTGCAGAGATAAGCACCTTCGTCCTCCTCTAATTGGCTTATGATGGCTCTCACTGGCGAGCCAGTGGAGATACTGAGGCCCGGGAGGCACTGTCCCATCCACGTCTCTCAGGAACTTCAGGACCCAAGGAGGCTCAGTTTAGAGACCCATGGGTCACTCCAGGCAGCCCTGGGGGACCGCAGATCGCAGCCAAGGCCCCAAGATCCTGGCCCCCACTCCTGCAGCCTGAGTGTGCCAGCCTGGGGCTACAGTTGTCTGCCCTCTGCTCCTGCCAGTTCCTCCCAGCATTGAGGACAAGGACCTGGAGGAGGTGGTCAAGGTCCCCGAGGGACAGACTGCCCAGCTGATGTGCAATGTCACAGGTAAGGGCTGCGCCGCGTGCTGGTCCGGAAGAAGCAGGGGCCTAGGGATTAGGCCACGGCCCCGGCCCTGCTGCTCTTCTCTGTGGTCCCTCTACATCGTGGCCTCTGCACAACGCCCTGATCACATCGCGCCTGCTGCATCTGCCCTGAGTGCCCTTCCCTGCTCCTCCCCAACAGCACATCTCAGCCTCTGGGACCCTCGGAGCTTGTGGGCTGGCCAGGGCTCCCTGCCCAGCATCAGCCTCATGGGGCCTTGTGACATCTGAGCTCCTTGTCACTGTTTCTCCAGGGCCTGGAAGAGTCTGCTATTGGTGTTTGTGGGCGGAGGGGTGATGATGGGCGGGTAGTGTGGGCGGATGATGGATAGATGGGTGAGTGAATGGAGGGGTGGGTGAAAGCCCAACGCAAGGAATAACTTGCCCTTCCAACTTGCCCGTCCGTGCCTGGCCATCTGCCCACTCGTTGGTGAGGAAAAGGCAGTCAGATCCCAGAGGAAGGGGTCTAGGCCAGGCCTGGTGGCTGCTTGTTTCTTGCTGTGTTTCATAGGCTTCAGAGAGTCCATGTCCCTTGCCCTGAGAGCAACCTCCGACCCCTGAGGCCAACCTGGTCACGTCCTGCTGAATGGCCCTGTTTGGCTCTTCCTGTAGGCCACCCTCTGCCCAAGGTCACGTGGTTCAAAGACGGCCGGGCCCTGGCTGGCGGAGATGCCCAGCACACCTCCGCGGATGGAGCCCTCCTGTGGGTCCCGCAGGCCAACCTGTCCAGCGCCGGCCACTACTCCTGCGTTGCAGCCAACAGCGTTGGGGAGAAGACCAAACACTTCCAGCTTAGTATCCTGGGTGAGTGTGATGCCCCCCAGCCACCCTGGGGAGACCTGAGGCGGCCAGCGCCTCTTAGCTTCCCCAGAGCTTGCTCCTGTCTTCCACTTTTCTACCAAAATAATAACAGTGCTTAAATGTTGGCCACGAGCCGGACCCTGGCTGAATCCGTACCAGCGCCCCGGAGCTGAGAGAGGTGTTTGTCCCCACCTCACTGACCAAGCTCTAGGCCTACAGAGGTGGCAGGACTCATGCCAGGGCCCAGGGTGGCGGATTCACACCACGCCAGCGGAGGACAATGCGCCTCCTACTGTCCTGTTAAGCTCGAGAAATGGAAAATCAACCACAGGCTAGCTTTTGAAAATCTGCTTGTGAAACATTGGGGGTTTGGGTGCAGAGGCACACACCTGTAATCCCAGCAGCTCAGGAGGCTGAGGCAGGAGGATCGCAAGTTCAAGGCCAGCCTCAGCAACTTAGTGAGCCCTAAGCAACTGGGAGTCCCTATATCAAAATAAAACCACGTTGCTCAGTGGTGAAGCACCCCTGGGTTCAATTCTCAGTACTAAAAACAAAAACAAAAACAAAAAAACCTGGGGCTAGAAGGAAGTGTCCCCTGCAGGGCTGAAAAGAAGAAACTTTACAACCCATGAAAGCAGAGCAGAGCAGGGAAAGCCCCCCCGCCCCGCACTCTCCCCAGCTCTGAGAAGACCTGGCTACGTTAGCACATACTCCAGGGCTCCAGTCAGTTTTGAGGAGCTATCAGGGAAATGGAGGCAAAAAGGATTCAACTTTCCCTCTTAGTAGTGCTCAGAAGTAGAGTCGGGGCTCTGGACACCAGCCCTGAATTCAAGGCTCACTGCACCCTGCATGGGCTCCTCTGAGCCAGTTTCCCATCTATATAGTGCACATTACATAACATCAAAGCTAGGAACCTGGGTTCCAGGCCAGGGATCTGTGCTCACTGGTCCCCTGCCCACAGTGGCTCCCACCATCCTGGGAGTGACAGAGGACAGTGGAGATGAAGAGGTGACTGTGACCATCAACAACCCCATTTCTCTGATCTGCGAGGCGCTGGCCTTCCCCTCCCCCAACATCACCTGGATGAAGGATGGGGTTCCTTTCGAGGCCTCCAGGGACATCCAGCTGCTTCCAGGTGCTGCCCTCTGGGGGTGGTGAGGGGACAGGTGGCAGTTATGGGGCTGGGTGAGAGGAAGAGCTGTGGTCAGGTGCAGCTGCAGGTGACCCTGGCCGCTGTCCCCCGAGCAGGTACCCATGGGCTGCAGATCTTAAATGCCCAGGAGGAAGATGCAGGTCAGTACACCTGCGTGGTCACCAACGAACTCGGGGAGGCCATGAAGAACTACCACGTGGAGGTCCTCAGTGAGTCTGGGACCCAGGAACACCGGCTAGGCAGGCAGAAGGCTTCCCAGGACCCCGGGGGCACCTTCCTCTGTCACCAGGCGGGTGCAGGACCCCTGCCATTCCCCACTGTAGCACTGAGGACCTAGAAGGAGTGGGTTAGGACTTGGGTCGCAGGGACCCCCAGGCTTCTGCAGCCCTGGCTTCCTTCTGCCCCTTCTGCTGTGGAGGCACAGAAGCCACTCAGCTTGAGAGCTGGACCCCAGGAAGGACATCTGGAAACTGCCCCAGGAGTCCCCTGCCTCAGCCCTGCCCTGTCCTGTTGCCATGGCAGACAACTCTCTGTCCCCTAAGCCGACGACCCCACCAATGGGTTGACCTCCGTAATCCTTCTTCCTCCACCCTCTGGATCCAGCCAGCCTCTGCCCACTTCTGGGCTGCCCCAGGACAGGGCAAGCTTGGGGCCCCCTACCCAGGCCAGCACCTCTGAACCCCTATGGTTTTTCAGTCCCCCCTTCCATCTCCAAAGACGATCCCTTGGGAGAGGTCAGCGTACGGGAGGTGAAGACCAAGGTCAACAGCAGCCTGACCCTGGAATGCGAGTGCTGGGCCATGCCCCCACCCTCCATCAGCTGGTTCAAGGACGGACAGGTGAGTCTGATGGCAGCCCCGGCCCCGCCTCTGTGTCCCACTGTTCTGCTTGGCGTTGTCGAGAAAAGACAGCCCAGGAAGCTTAGGGCCCAGAGCGGCCTGGGCCCGCACACCTGTGTGGTTTTTTAATTTTAGTTTTTCATGTGACTTTCATTACTTTGTTGTGTATGTGGTTCTGGAATTTGAACCCATGTCTTCGCGCATACCAGGCAAGCGCTGTAACTGCTGAGCCACTGCTCCAGCTCCACCCTGTACGTTTTCATAAGAAATCCAGCTCGCTGCAGGGAGAATCCCATAAGCATAAACCTACTATTTTGCCTGTTTGCTTCTCTTCCAGTTTTCAGGTTACACGGATTTGGTTTGACAAAGCTGCCGGGGTGTTCCTATGCGTTGTGCGTTTCAGAAACATGTTAAGGTGAAGTACCATAGTCTCGGTGCTTCCTGCCCTCTCCTTTCTGATCTCTGTAACCCCTTTGTCCCAGCCCGTGGCCCCCAGCCAGCGCCTCCGCATCCTGGGCGAGGGACGATTGCTCCAGATCCAGCCCACGCAGGTCTCAGACTCTGGCCGCTACCTGTGCGTGGCCACCAATGTGGCTGGGGAGGATGACCAGGACTTCAACGTGCTCATCCAGGGTGCGCGTGGCCCGCAGGGCAGGGTGGAAGGGGTGTGTTGGCCAGCACCAGCCCTTAGCCAGCAAGCCCCTCGCAGCTGTCTCCTGCCAGCCACCTCAGCAACCCAGCAGCATGCCGCCCCCAACCGCCACAGCCAAGGATTGAAGCTTCCAGTTGAGGGCTTCTGCCACATCACAGAATTAAGTGGCGGAGCTAGCTTTGATCTGCTTGGTTTGGTCTGAAGCCCCTGCAGGTGCCTCCAACTCTATCGGGAAAGATGGGGATCTGGTTCCAGACAACGCGGTACCTCTGTACACCTTTAAGAAATGCAGGCTAAACTTAGCCTTTGGCCTCCTCCCCTGAAAGTAGCCCATGTCAAGGAGTCCTTTGAGCCCATCAGACACAGACCCTGCAAGCATTATCCTAGTGCCCTGCACATGGCAGTTGCTCAACAAGTACCAGCCGGGGAGGGAATGAATTTAAGAAAGACCTGGTCCCAGGGAACGGCTGCAGTGGCTCAGGGAATTCTGTGTCTCCATGACTGGGGTGAATCTGAGCAGAGGTGCGGTCCCTGCTGGCTGTGTTTCCTGAGAGCTCTGTCTCCCCCACCCAGTGCCCCCCATGTTCCAGAAGGTGGGCGATGCTGATGCAGCCCTCGAGATCCTGTCCCACGAGGAGGAAGCCCGGGGTGGGGTGACAGAATACCGGGAGATCGTGGAGAACAACCCCGCCTACCTGTACTGCGACACCAACGCGATCCCGCCTCCGGAGCTCACCTGGTACAGGGAGGATCAGCCCCTCCGGGCCACGGATGGCATCTCAGTACTGCAAGGTGGGCCAGGGCTCTTGGAGAAGCTGGGTGCTTTGAGCTCTGCTGTGCCTGGAGCAAGGTGCCCGACCACACGGACCTTGGCTGCAGTTGTAAGCTGGGGCTGTGGGTCCAGCAGCTGCCGTCTGCCTGTCCTTAGCATAGGGCTACCTGCGGGGCCATGCCCACCTCTGGCTTCAGGATTTGGAATCGCCTGCAGTGGTCAGCGGAAGTGGCACCTCTCTCCGGAGAGGAAGGTGGCCCCTTTTCCCAAGATCTCTGGGGCTCACACCCCAGAGAGGAGGTGAGGAGGCTCTCGCTGACCCACAGCTTATAAGGATTATTTTTTCTTTTTACCATTTCAAATATTTGTTGATTTAAGATCATTTAATTTTTAAGTGAACCTTTTATTTTGTAATCACTCTTGCGGATGACTTTGAATTACAAGTGCCCGAGATGCGTAACTGCCCTGGACCATCACCCAGCTCCCCCGGGTGGACCGGGTGCTGGCTATGGGGCCCTGTAGCTTGTGGCAAGGAAGACTGGATGGTCCTCTAGCTCAGCATTTGCACCATGTCCGGCCAGGATTGGGCCAGTGGTGGCTGCGGGGGTGGGGGGCGTGTATGGTCAACTGTGCTGCCTCCGGCGAGCAAGTCACACCAGGTTTGTACTTTGGCCCTTCCGAATGGAGGCCTCTGATGAGGCAAAGCTTACAGAGATTCCTTGGTTCCTGACCCCTTAACCTGCCAATGACCTCTGACCTGGACACCGGCTCTGAATCCTGGGCACTCTGTGGACTGTCACAATCTCATCCCTGGTGTAGATCCTGGCCCTAGGCTAATCCCAAACACCATCCAAACCCAGGCCCAGCCACTGACCCTCCCCCTTTCCCCGCCATTGACCTCCAACTCCAGCACTGACCTCTGACCCTGGCCACTGACCCCGGCCACTGACCCCCAATCCTCAGCACATCATGGTTGTGGTCATAATAACCTGAATTCTGACCCTGACCTCAGATTTCAACTGACTTCAACCCAGGAACTGCCTGTCATCCCTGGCTTCGTCCTCCAGCTCTCTGTGAAGTGAACCCCTGGTCAAGCCAATCCTGAACACATGGTGACCCTAACCCAGCCCCCACTGGAGACCAACTCCCCCCATCAACACCATCAGTGTCCTGTCCCTAACTGGCTGTTGGTCACACAGGGTCCCAGGTGTCACTCCAACTGCTGCAGACCCAGGACCTGCCCCTTTTGCCTCCCGGGTGTCTCCTGGGACAAGTGCCCTGCCACTTCCCTTCCTCCTTCACGAGGAGCTCAGCTCAGTGCAGCCACAGACCTGGCTGTAACTATCGCCCTCCTGTGGCCACTGCTAGGCAGCCTGTTTTCCTGTCTGGAAGATGGGATGACAGCTGTCCCACGGAGCCGTTGCACCTGGGGCTGGCACCCAGCAAGCCATTAGCTGCACATAGACTTGATTGTTTTGACCTGTGAGCTGGGCCAGGTGGGATAGATTCCGTCATTTCACAGATGAGGCAGGGATCTGTGACTGTCCTGGGACCCCTCTTGGCTCTGGGGTGGGGGTCTTGCCCCAGCTCAGGCCTCTGTGCTGTGTCTGCACAGGAGGCCGGGTCCTGCAGATCCCACTGGTGCAGGCAGAGGATGCCGGGAGGTACTCGTGCAAGGCCTCCAACGAGGTGGGCGAGGACTGGCTGCACTACGAGCTGCTGGTGCTGAGTGAGTGCCCGCTGGGGGCTGCATAGCCCCTCCACCCCACCAAGGGGGAGCTGCCCAGAAGTGCTGCTCCTCACCCACTTCCCCCTACCAGCCCCGCCTGTGATCCTGGGCGACACAGAGGAGCTGGTGGAGGAGGTGACCGTCAACACCAGCAGCACCGTGAGCCTGCAGTGCCCGGCCCTGGGCAATCCCCCGCCCACCCTCTCGTGGCTCCAGAACGGGCTGCCTTTCTCCCCAAGTGCACGGCTGCAGGTGTTGGAGGACGGACACATATTGCAGGTGGGGACACCGCCCAGGCTGAAGGTGTCACACAGGTAGTGTCCAGACAGGGAGTGGGGGTCCCTGAGGCCAGTGCAACCCCCAGGAACCCTCCACATCCAGTTGCTACAGAGAAGGGTCCAACACCAGCCCTGCGCTCCTAGGAAAAGCGTCACAGGAAGCCTCTGATGGAGGGGCCTCCTAAGGGACTCCATGAGCTGCCTGTGCCAGCTACAGGGCAGGAGGGAGGGGTCCTCACAGCAGGGAGTGAGGCCATCTGGGCTGTGGTACCCACAGGTCTCCACTGCAGAGGTAGCTGACGCTGCCAGCTACATGTGCGTGGCTCAGAACCAGGCGGGCTCTGCAGAGAAGCTCTTCACTCTCAGGGTCCAAGGTGAGCTGCACTGCACAGGTGGCCCTGCCAGTAGGGGCCTCTTGGACCTGCTCTTAGAGTCCAGAGTTCAGGGATCCCAGCCTGGCCCCAGCCACATCCCAGGACAGAGCACCTAGAGGGCCTGATCCCCACTGGGCCACCCCCAGGTTGTCACAAGCAACTTTGCAGGCAGCCAGGGGATGGCTCTGCCCAGACCTCGCAGCACCTGTTTTGAGCACCTACTGTGTACCTGGCATGGAGCCAAGTGCTCTTCCTGGGCCCCTCCTTCAGCAGAGCTGGAGGGGAGCCTGACTCCACCCTGAGCCTCCACTCCGTTTACACCTTATCCAAGCTCAGAGGCAGCGCTGAGCACTCAGGGTCATGGACCCAAGGCTGAACTGAAAGTTTGGCTCTGCCACTGACAGCTGTGTGGCCTTATGAGAATGACACTCTCTCTCTGGTCTCCATGCCTCAGCATTTGCGTGCAGCAGCTAGGGCTGGTAGAGAATTCTCCACAGGCTGTTTGGGTGCGCTGGGCCAAAGCCCCAGGGGCGTGGTTGAGGCCGTGGCTCTCAGCTACCCTGTTCCTGAGCATTCTCATGTCTTTCTTTATCCTGGTGGCCGTGGGGACAGTCCCACCACAAATCACAGGCCAAAACCCAGAGCAGGTCACCGCCATCCTCAACAGCAGCGTCTCCCTGCCCTGTGAGGTCCGCGCACACCCGAGCCCTGAGGTCACATGGTACAGGGATGGCCAGGCGCTGTCCCTGGGTGAAGAGGCCTTCCTCTTGCCTGGTGGGTAAACTGAGGTTATGGGGGCTGCTTTCCCAAGCCTGGGACAGGGTTGTGCCACTGGGAAGGCTTAGGAGTGGGGAAGTGCCTGGGGCCACTGCAAGCGACAGGCACCTTGGCAGGCACCCACACGCTGCGGCTGGCGCGGGCACAGCCGTCGGACTCGGGGACTTACCTGTGTGAAGCCCTCAACGCTGCCGGCCGAGACCAGAGAGCAGTGCAGCTTCGTGTTCTGGGTAGGTCCTACCCCACCGGCAACGTCTCCTACTTGGCCATCAGCCCCGCACCCCTCAGGCAGAGCTGTCTGAGGCCGGGGCGCCCCTTGTCCTTCCAAAGGGATGGAGCCCAGGTGGCACAATCTACCAGGAGGGAGTTGGATGCGCTGGCGTCTGGAACGCTGTGCAGTCCTTTGCTCTGTGGCCCTGGGCGAGTTGCTCCCCTCTCTGAGCCCCGGATTCCTCTCGTGTGAAGTGCCCGTGTGTAAGGGTGGGGTGATGATGTGCCCAGCACTTAGCCAGTGTGTGGGTCGTGCTGAGCTTCGATGATGGCCAAGTAGGGGGCAGCAGGACAGACCCCAGGAGGGGCCCAGAAGGGGCCCTTCCCTGATCTCTAGCCTTGAGATTCCCATGGGGCCCATGGGGCTCCTATCTTTGGAATCCTCTTCAGGAAAATCTGTCCCAACTGTCTTAAACGAGGACTCGCTGGAAAGTTCTTTAGCCCAGGGCCGGTTCATTCATGTGCCTGTGCTCACCTACTGTGTGCAGGGGCTGGGGCTTCTACATTCATTGGCCAGAGTGACAGGCAGCTGATAGGGATCCTTGGAGGCTCCCCAGGCGGGAGCTGCCCCTTGAAGGAAAGGGCCCCTGAGGGCTATCCCAGGAGGCCGAGGCCCAAAGAGGCAAGTGGTTTTCTCTGGCCACCCAGCAGGCCCTAGGGTGCTGATCTGGGTTCTCTTCCTCCAGCTCCCCTGCATCTGCACCAGCCACCAGGGTTGAGTCCACTGGGTGGCCCTCATGGGCCTTCATAGGCCTTCACCCATGGTAGGGCCAGGGAGGACTTGGGGTAGGCTCCAGAGCTTCACTAGGCTGTCTCCTGTCCTCAGTCCCCCCCACCTTTAGGCAGGCTCCCAGTGGCCCCCAGGAGACAGTCCTGGTGCAGGCTGGGGACAAGGCTGTCCTAAGCTGTGAGACAGACTCGCTTCCAGAAGCAGCTGTGACCTGGTACAAGGACCGGCAGCCCCTGGCCCTGGCACAGCGGACCCAGGTTCTGCAGAGTGGACAGAGGCTACAGATCCTGGCCTCACAGGTACGCGCCATGGCAGCAGGGCTGTGGGCATGTCACCTCCAGCTTAGGCCTGGTGGAGGGAGGCAGACAGGGGTGTGGCAGAGTATGGCTTCGTCCTCGACCTGTGCAGCCCAGACTGAGCAGAGCAGTCTCCAGGTGGAGACCTGGGCACAGGACTCCGGAGAATCAGATCCCAGCCCCCGATCTGCACCAACTCACAGAATGTCCTCAAGCAGACCCATTCCCGGACACCTGCCTCAGTTTCCCCAGGATCTAGGAATTTTCCTGATCCTTCTGGCTGGCCATGTGTGGATCCAGGGAGCCTTCCTTCCCCACTCTCCCTTCCTTTCTGGTGTGGGTCAGACACCCTGGAAGGTCTTTTGCATGAATATTCACCTCTGGGCTTCTCTCCTGGCCCAGCTCCAGCCCACAGGCAGGTGGGGCCTGGGCCTGTGCACCTGCCTTCCGTGGGCCTCCTGCCTTGTGAGGCTCTTGGGAAAGGCCAGAGGCCCCCATGTCCTTCTCGCTCCCCAAGCAGGACTGGCCTGTCTGGGAGTCCCTGCTCTGGAGGTTTCTGAGGCTAGAGGTTTTAGGGGAGCCACACACACCTCTCCCCAGCTCCAGAGCATCACCACATGCCCTTCTCGTCTCAGGTGTCGGACAAGGGTGTGTACAGCTGTAAAGTCAGCAACGCAGCTGGGGAGGCCACGCGGACGTTCGCCCTCACTGTCCAGGGTAAGTGGGGCAGCCTGGCTGGCACAGCCAGCAACCCGTAGCACCAGGGCTGCCAAGGTGAGTCTGATAATGACTGCCAAGAGGCAGTGTCACTGGGCATCAAGGGCACAAGATCAGGAATTTAAAAGACTAGGATCAGCAGGATCCAAACAGGTCCTGCGAGTGCCCTGCTTTGTGGCGCTGTCCCTCTGAGCCTCAGGTTTATCCTGGGTAACAGGATCTAAGCAATGCCTGCTGCAATCTGTCCCTGGCGCTGGGAAGGAAGATCGGACACTTGGGAGGCCTGGGGCCATGTCACCTCTTGTCCATCAGCCTAGATGGCATTTGATTGGCATGCTGCTGAAGCTGGGTGAAGAGGAATGTCCAGGCTGTCTGGGGAGCTTGACAAGGTCTTCCTGAGGTCAGGTCCATGTCAGAGTAGCCCTTAGCTGGATGATGAAAGAACCCAGAATATAGTGGGTTAAGTGAGACAGAGTTGGCCTCTCACGCACACTGGAGGTGTCTGTGTGGTAGGGCCACCCAGCTCCTCCGTCCGTTCAAGACCCAGGTTCCTTCCATCTCATTCCTCCTCCACCCCTTATGGGACTGTCCTATTTATGTGGCTGAAGCTGGGACTCTGCATCCTGTCCCTGCCCACAGGAAGCAGAAGAGAGCAGATGTGGAGGGCCAGCGCTCGCGTTAGGGCCGCCTGCCTTTCCTGCCCGTGCCCCACAGTGTGGCTGAGGGACTGTCCCCAGCGTGCAAGGGGAGGCTGGGAAGAGCAAGTGCTCCTTGTACCACCAGACACCCAGTTTGCTGTGCACAATGGGAGGAACAGGTGGCAGGGTGGGGGACAAAAGCGCAGATGGCAAAACCCAGCAGCCTCCCCTCCTGAGCCACTCTGAATATGACCCTGGACAGTTGCTGACGTCTGGCTGCGTCTCCAGGTCAGCCTCTTCTGACCGCTGTTCAGTGAGTGGTGGGAAGCAGGGTGTCTGGTACTGGAGGGCAAGGACATTTCTCAGTGACCCAGCTGACTGTTCCATGGGTGACGCCTGCTTGGGTAGCTGACTTCCTCCTGCCTGAGCGTATCGGGATTGATTGGTGAGGTCTGCCCTGGGATGTGTTAGCGACTGCTGGTGTGTGAGCCACTTCCTGTCCTTGTCTAAGAGGACTTGGCTGGGCTCTGCTTTGTCAATGCTTTGAAAGACCCAGCAGCTGCTTCTGTTCCCTGTGAATAAAGCAACCCTTCCTCCCTTGGGGCAGAGTGACAGGGGAGCCACTAGCCACAGGGAAGGGGTCTCCAGGCCCTCGGATCTGCCTGAGAGGAAGGAAACAGGAGCCTCAGGAGCCTGCTATTCTGGCTTCTTTCCTGCAGTTCCCCCAACATTCGAGAACCCCAGGACGGAGACGGTGAGCCAGATGACTGGGAGTCCCTTGGTCCTGGCCTGCGATGTGTCGGGGGTCCCTGCGCCCACTGTCACCTGGCTGAAGGACAGAATGCCCGTGGGTGAGTAGGCCTGCGCTCATCTTTCAGTGCAAGGCCTTCCTTGGATCAAGCAGTGACAATGAAGGCAGAGGAAGCTGCCACGTTAATGCTCTTAGCTGTGAAAGCCAAGGTCTGGCAGCACTGAGGAGACCCTGCCGCTGTTGTTCTAATGCCACTGGACCTTGGGCCCCGAGCCCGGAGCAGCACCTGTGGGGGGCTTGGCAGCTCCCTGGCATCCATGCCCACCAGGCAGAAGACATGTGCAGGGCAAGGAGCCCAGGGTGGCTGGGCACGGGCAGTTGCTCAGTGCGTTCTGTGCTGACCGGACGGATGAACATGGGCAGGGGGACAGCAGGGCTGGGGCAGTCAGAGGCGGCTTCAGGGCAGAGGCGCAGCTGGAGAGAGTGTAGCTGTAAGGGCTGGGCCAAGAGCGAGAGCTGCCCCGTGAGGAAGGAAGCAGGTGGGTTGAAGGGGCTGAGGAGGGGTGCCGTATGACAAGGAGCCCTGCCCAGATGGGCCTTAGTTTCCCTGGGGGCTCCAGAGGGCGTGGGGACTCAGGGTCCCCTCCATCCCACAGAGCGCAGCGTGGAGCTCGGTGTGCTGTCTCGAGGGGGCCGCCTCCAGCTGAGTCACCTGCAGCCAGCCCACGCTGGCACCTACACGTGTGTGGCAGAGAATGCCCAGGGCGAGGCTCGCAAGGACTTCATGGTGGCCGTGCTGGGTATGTCTGTTCCCCATCCCTCGCCTTGGTCCCAGCCCATGGCATCCCCTGCTGCTGAGCCAGGTCTCACCAGCACCCCCGTCGCAGTGCCCCCCAGGATCAGAGGCTCGGGCAGTGCGCAGGAGCACAGCGTGCTGGAGGAACAGGAGGTGCGGCTGAACTGCGAGGCCGAGGGGCAGCCACCGCCAGCTGTGGCCTGGCTGAAGGACGGTGGCCCGCTGGCCCAGGGTACAGTCCCCCACCTCCGGTAAGCTCGCTGTGCCCTCCCTGGGCGGCAGGGTCTGTTGGCCCACGTACCGGTCCTCAGCAATCGCTCCTGTGGCAGGTTCTACCTGGACGGGGGCTCCTTGGTGCTGAAGGGCCTGAGGGCCTCGGACGCGGGCGCCTACACCTGTGTGGCCCACAACCCCGCCGGGGAGGACGCCAGGCTGCACACGGTGCATGTGCTGGGTGAGGAGCTGCAGCTGAGGGGGGCGGGCAGTGGCCAACAGGGGACCTTCTGGGGACAGCAGGAGGGTGACGAGAGGGCCGGGTGGGGAGACCTGGCATCCAGCCCTGGGGGCACCCACTCTGCCCTTCCTGGGCCTCCAGGCCTCATCCCCCAATGATGGGCTCGACCCCAACAGCCAGGGTGCAGCGGAGAGTCCGGGGATAAAGGGACATGAGAAGAAGGCAGGGGCCAGGCCGTGCCCCCCAATGGAGAACCCCCGACCACAATGGCTGAGGGAGGTGGGAGTGCAGGTCTGAGCAGGCCTCCTTCCCCAGGCCCCTCACCACACCCCTCTTTCCTCTCCACCCCAGTTCCTCCCACCATCGAGCAGGGGGCAGGCAGCACAGGGGCCCTGGTGAGCAGGCCTGGGCAGCTGGTGACCATGGCGTGCCCCGTCCAGGGCTCCCCTCCCATCCACGTGAGCTGGCTCAAGGATGGCCTGCCCCTCCCGCTCTCCCAGCGCACCCACCTGCACGGCTCTGGCCGCACCCTCAGGTAGGAGAGGGGCTCCGGCCACTGGCAGCCCATCACAAGCTCAGATGAGCTCCTCAGGCAGCTTCGTTTAAAACACTTCTGCTTGGGCCGTAGAATAAAAACTAGTGGCAATATACGGAGGTTTAATAGTGAGGGAGAGAGGACCCGCCCCTAGGTGGAACTCTGGAAAGGAACAGGGCCTCTGCATCAGGCTCTCTGACTGTCTGCTGGGGGAGGCACAGAGCAGGCAGTGGACCTCGTGGCACCTGACGGCCTTGCCAGGGGGAGGAAATCAGGGAAGGCTTCCTGGAAGAAAGTGCCTAAGCAAATTCATGCATCCAATGACCCCATGAGGTGCTTACCTTCTGGGCCCCGGGACAGAACTGTGAGCAAGACAAAGTCCGTGTCCCTGCACCCCACAGCCCAGCGCAGCGGGGTATAAAATAAGCATAACAACTGAACTGCCCCCAGCAATGTGTGCTCTGAAGGCAGGGAAAGCAGGGCAAGAGGGTGGGCTGCACTGCGGGGCACTGTCCATCACAGGGCGGGCTGGGCTGGCCTGGAGCTGGGGAAGGATGAGTGGGCGGGGCCCCGGTGCGTATACCCTCTGTGCGTCTGAGTTGGACCCCAGTGTCCAGGGCCCCAGCCCGTCCCCAGCCCCGGGCAGCACCACACTGCTTTCTGTCTGGGATGTGACCACTCAAGCTCCCTTGTGTAAGCAGACTCGCACAGGATCTGCGCCTGGCTTCTTTCAGTGGGCACAGTGTCCTGGGCTCGTCGTGACGAAGCCCATGCTGGGATCCCTGCCTCTTCCGTTGTCCTCAGGCGTCTTGCTTTCTCGCTCCTTTGATGGACCATGAGGACCCCTGGCTGGTGTGGGAGCTCGGGGTGTAAATACCTGTCCAAGTCAACTCTTGAGCTCTGTCTTAGGTGTTTATGGTCCTTCAGCTGGACCCAGGCTGGGGACCCAGGGCAGAGTGGGCAGGGCACTGTCACAGTCCAGGGTCGAGCTGTGGCAGTGGAGGAGGTGGGCAGTGGTCAGACTGTGGATCTGTTTTAAAGGCAGAGAGAGAGGTGAGGAAGCTGGACTCTGAGCTCGTGTCTGGGTTGTGCCCTGGCCCCATGGCCGACTCTGGTCTGTGACAAGAGCAAGCCTTAGAGGAGAGGTCAGGGCAAAAGGGGGCTCGTGGAAAGTGGGGGACAGGAAGTGGAGCCAGTGAGTAGGCACAGCTCAGGTGGGAGTGAGGGCAAAGAAGGCGAAAGGAGGGCCAGCAAGCTGTGTGGTGGGGGACAGCCTAGGGACAGCCTGGGGATAGCCTGGAGATAGCCTGGGGGACAGCTTGGGGACATCCTATTGGGGACAGTCTGGGGATAGCCTGTGGGGGACAGCCAGGGGGATAGCCTGGGGAACAGCCTGGGGATAGCTTGCAGATAGCCTGGGGACATCCTATGGGGGACAGCCAGGGACAGTCTATGGGGGATAGCCTGGGGATAGTCTGGGGACAGCCTTGGGACAGCCTGGGGACATCCTATGGGGGACATCCTGTGGGACAGCCTGTGGGACAGCCTGGGGATAGCCTGTGGGACATTCTGTGGGGGACATTCTATGGGGGACATCCTATGGGGGACAGCCTGCAGGACAGCCTCTGGGGCACTGCCTGGGGACATCCTGTCGGGGACAGTCTGTGGAGGGCAGCTTGTGGGAGGCAGCCTGAGGGACAGTCCTGGGACAGCCTGGGGACAGCCACACTTCCAGGATCTGGCACGTGGAGGTCTGGCTGTGGCTAGGTGGGAAGCCTTGGGGCCGACTCAAGGGAGGCCTGTTTGGGGCTTATCCTGGGGCACACGTCAGAGTGAGCTCCGAGAGAAAGGGTGGCAAAGGGAGGGAGCTCAGTCCACCTTCCCCTGCCCCTTCCTCCCCACCCCCGACCTGGGGAGTCGGGTCTCAGGATTTCTCAGGTGCAGCTGGCAGATTCGGGCACCTTCACATGTGTGGCCGTGAGCCCAGCAGGCGTGGCCGACAGGAACTTCACCTTGCAGGTGCTCGGTAGGCACCAGGGGTAGGGCACACAGGTCCTTTGACCTTGGCCAGTGGGAATCCAGCTGGGTGGAGCCCAGGGTGGCCCTCAGGGTGCAGGCAGAGCAGATGCAGCGATTCTCACAAGTCCTGGCCACTCTGGTGTGTACTGTGGTGACAGAGGGGTCCCACCCAGTCCCACCAGGGGCAGGGGAGGGTGCTATGGGGGTGTAGAGGAGGCACCTTGCCTGGCCTCTGGGACTCCAGGGCGCTTCCTGGTGTGGCTGAGGTGGAAGCCAGGTACTACAGGTGGGAAAACTGAAGACTTCTGGTCATCGGGAATGGCCTGTGCCAAGGTCCTAGGGCGAGGGCCACCTGTTGTAGAATCAAATGCATCCTACCCGCCCCCCTCTTTGCCCACCACAGTGCCTCCTGTCCTGGAGCCAGTGGAGTTCCAGAATAGCATACTGGTGGCCCCAGGCTCCTCAGTGCTCCTCCCATGTGAGGCCCGGGGCAGCCCCCTACCCCTCGTGTCATGGATGAAGGATGGGGAGCCCTTGTTGCCCCAGAGCCTTGAGGAGGGGCCTGGCCTGCAGCTGGAGACCGTGGGAGCAGGTGACTCGGGGACCTACTCCTGCGTGGCCATGAGTGAGGCAGGAGAGGCAAGGAGACATTTCCAGCTGACCGTGATGGGTGGGTCACCATCCTCCACAAGCTTCTCCGGGCTGGAGGGAGGTGGGACATGGGGTGGAGAAGCTGGGGCTGCTGTCTGGGGTGGGGCTCGGAAGGGCTTGGTGCTGAGTGGGCACCTTGCTGGCCCTGCTTACAGCAGGTCAGTGGCTGGGATATTTAGTTCCCCAGGGCCGTGTCCCACTGCCTTGTCCACCAAACTCTGGCAGAACGAAAGTCATCAAAATCCAGGGACAGAGCCCTAAATTTTGTGATGTTGGGCTTTATTTGAAAAGTTGGTGTTCTTGTTGATTTTAAAGCACAAGAAGTTGGGCCCATGGCTTCTGATGTTTCCAGGACCCTCTAGCACCTCTGCACACTCGTGTGCCTCTGTCCCCTCTGCATCTGGATGGTGCAGGAGGAAGAAAGAGGACCCTCAGCCTCTAGCACGGCTGACCCTGGCTGGGGTGTCTTGCAGATCCCCCCTACATTGAAGACTCTGGCCAGCCTGTGGAGCTGTTGCTAAGTGCTGGGGCCACCCTGGAGCTCCTATGTGATGCCCAGGGCATCCCCCCACCCAACATCACCTGGCACAAGGATGGACAGGCCCTGAGCATGCTGGAGGAGGGCAGCCGAGCTGGGCGGGTGCTCCGGGCGGAGGCTGTGCAGGTGCTGGGCCCCACTTCCTGTGGGGGTGAGGCTGGGGAGCCAGGAGGAGGACAGCTGCCAAGGCATGGCTGAGCTCTCCTTTGTGTGGGCTGTGGGGATGACCCAGGGGACCCTCAGGCTCCCAGCCCTGCAGAGCTCAGACTGATGAAAAGCCAGGTTAAGTCCCCATCCAGGCCAGAGGAGGGCTGGTGCGGCCAGGAGTGAAGTCCTGGGCTAAGCAGGCCTTGACCATTCCTGAAGTGAGGGTGAGATGGAGGTGGAGAAGGATTCTGGAGAGGGCGTGGGTCGCCGGGAGGTGAGACGGCAGCCTCTGCGGCTGGAGCTCAGATCCTGGGCCCGAGCTGAGGTGGAACAGAGATGGAGTGGCAGTGGGCAGGCTGGGGCCAGAGGTAGCTGCTCACTCTGCCATGTCCACAGGTTGGCGACGCCGGGCTGTACACCTGCCTGGCTGAGAGCCCTGCAGGAGAGGTGGAGAAGAATTTCCGGGTCAGGGTTCAAGGTAAGGGGGTGTGGGGGTGCAGGCAGGGTGGGGTCTGCAGCCATGGGTCCATCTCTCACACCGTCCTGCACCCCCAGCCCCTCCAAGTGTTGTTGGGCCCCGCGGCCCCCGCTCTGTGGTTGGCCTGGCCCCCGGGCAGCTGGTCCTGGAGTGCTCCGTGGAGGCAGAGCCTGTGCCCAAGATCGAGTGGCACCGGGACGGCGTCCTGCTGCAGGTGACTGCCAGACCGGGGACCCAGAGTTCTGCCTTCCGCCCCTCTCAGGCCCAGGCCCTTAAACAGATGGATTGGATCCCAGCTTCTGGGGGCCTGCTCCGGGCAGCACTGTGCCCATCTGCTCCTGGGATCGTCTGCTTTCAGTGGAGGGGGCTGCTGAGGCACACACCAGTGGTCTCCCCTCCAGGTTACACTGAGCTGATCACTAAGGCTCTATGTTCACCCCTGGCTGGTCAGTCTGCAGCTGTGGACTGAGGATTGCTGATGCCCAGTGGGAGCTCCAGGATGGGTGCCCACTCCCTCCAGAGGAGCCCATTGCCTGGAGGATCTCAGCTGGGATTGGGGGGCCTGCGCCAGGGTGGGGCAGAGGCCACTGTCCAGCCTCCTGGGTCCTGGCCCTCCTGGGCTGGCCCAGACCCTGCTGACAGGGCCTCCCCCCCCCACACTCCTCGCCCCCGGGCTCTGCAGGCGGATGCCCACACACAGTTCCCGGAGCAGGGCAGGTTCCTCCAGCTGCAGGCCCTGAGCACGGCGGATGGTGGGGACTACAGCTGCACCGCCAGCAACGAGGCGGGCAGCACCAGCGTGGCCTTCCGTGTGGAGATCCACAGTGAGTGTGGCCCGCCCTGCCCGCCAGCCCGCCAGCCCGCCCCGTAGAGCCTTAGGCTCCCAGCCGCTCCCTCTGTGCCCTCCCCAGCGGTGCCTGCCATCCAGCCCGGACCCTCTGTGGTGAACACCTCCGTGAACCAGGCCGTGCTGCTGCCCTGCCGGGCCCGTGGTGTGCCCCCGCCCGTTGTGAGCTGGCGAAAGGATGGGGCCCCGCTGGATCCTGGGGACACCAGGTGGGAGAGATGGAGGCCCAGTCTTGCCCTGCTCAGCCCTGCGAAGCCAGCAAGCGCTCTCTGAATGTCAGGTCCACTTTCCCAGGGCTGAGAAGACCATTGGCCCAGCCTGAATGGTGTGTCTATCCCTGGTCCAATCAACTGTGGTTGGGGCTGGGTTGTGCAGACAACCACCGCCCTTGGGCAGGGGCACCGCTCAGAAGTGGGCGGCAGGTCCTGAAAGATGCAGGCGCTGTAGCCTGTTTCCTGTCTGGGAAGCATCCCTGTCTTGACCTTGCTGATGCTGGGTTGGGCTGTAAGGCTAGGGAGCCTTGGCCTCTGGTCGCAGGGTGGGTCCTGAGTCAGCATCCCCCTGCTATGAGCTGGGGACAGAGAGGAGGATCTGCTTGGACGTAATCAGGGGTCCAGACCCTCCCACGGACCCACTGGCTAGTGGGCCTCCATGGCGTCCCCTCCGTTGGCTCCAGGTTGGAGGTTCTGTCCGAGGGTTCCCTGAGGATCCAGCCAGTCCTCTCCCAGGATGCCGGCCACTACCTCTGCCTGGCGTCCAACTCCGCTGGCTCCGATCGGCAAGGCCGTGACCTCCAGATCTTAGGTAGCTGCATGAGGGAAGGGTGTGCTCCCTGCCTCCTGGTCCCTGTGGGCATCTAGTCCTGCTTAGTTTCTGTGTCACTCAAGCTGACAGAAGCCAAGAGCGATGGTTCAGAGTGAGCCCCCCACGGGCTGCGGATTCATATTTATGCGTGTGTCTCACACGCTCACCACTATAGAGGCCATGACGCCAGCAGCGGAGGTCAAAGTCACTGGCCCAGTGGCTGTGATTCAGCTTCTCTATCCAGTCCAACACATCACCTTGCAGACCACTTTGGAGGGCACTGGCCTGGGGTGGAGGCAGATGGGGAGTTGTTCAGGAGAGGGTCCCAGGGGGATGCCAGGGCCAGGAATGAGAAGCCTGAAACCCCCAGCTTGAGGGGGGTTCTCCCTGGGGGGCAGGATGAAGGTGGCAACAAGCACCCCCAAACCTGGGCTCTGCCTCTGGCACAGTCTCAGGCCCCCATGCCATGCCTGTCTCCCCAGAGCCTCCAGTCATCACCCCTGGCCCCTCCAATGTGACCCTGATCGCCCACAACCCGGCCTCACTGCCCTGTGAGGCCAGCGGCTCCCCCAAGCCTGTTGTTGTCTGGTGGAAGGACGGAGAGAAGCTGGACTTCCGCCTGCATCAGGGCGCCTTCCGGTGAGGGACTGGTCCTTCCTGGAGCATCCTGAGCTGCAGGGAATGGGAGTGTGCCCAGGTGTGCTGGAGTCTCCAGGAAGCCAGGACCAGACCCCAGGGGCCAGGAGGTCTTTACACAGCTGCCTGGCATGGGCAAGGGGTTTGGGGCCTTTTACATTCCTTACAGTTGTGCATCAAAGCCACATGCTGTGGGGGTGGAGTGCGGCTCCATGGTGTAGAGCTGGCCCTCATGCGCAAGGCCCTGGGCCTAATCCCCAGCTCTGCCAAGAACAAAAACAGCAAAGACCACAGAGGCTGGAGCCAGGGCTGGTGCCTCCTCCCAGCGCCCCCGTTCCTCAGTGATCGTGCGGAGTATTAGAGTC
Source organism: Aplodontia rufa (assembly GCA_004027875.1). Classification (NCBI taxonomy): domain Eukaryota; kingdom Metazoa; phylum Chordata; class Mammalia; order Rodentia; family Aplodontiidae; genus Aplodontia; species Aplodontia rufa. Next base: position 25,670 of record PVKS010024493.1, read on the forward strand.
AGTTTGCCAAGTATTCACCAAATGTGTGCTGGGTTAGGTACCGGATCTCTGTGGAGTTCGTGCCTGAAATGGGCTCAGGGAACGGTCAGTGGGGACCTGGGGTGGTTATCACAGAGGTCCTGGTAGATGTTCCCATAGCGCACCTACGGGCTATAGAGAACAGGGTTGGAAGTGAAAATCGCCCATGAGCCCAACAGCTGAAACCTTGGGGGTAGAAACGTCTGGAAGACACTTCTGAGTCAGGGCTCAGGACAGATGCAGGAAGGGGAATGGTCCTGAGACTCCCACATCCAGGCTGCTGGGGCAGGTGGGCCACACTGGCTCCCACGGCCAGCCACCCATCACATACCGCCCGTCTGTCGGTCCCAGGCTCCTGCCTTCCAATGCCCTGCTCCTCAGTGCTCCCAGCCCCCAAGACTCAGCCCAGTTTGAGTGTGTGGTGAGCAACGAGGTGGGTGAGGCCCACAGGCTCTACCAGGTGACCGTGCACGGTGAGTTAGGGCAGAGCTGGGTGAGGAAGCCTGGGGTGGGGGTGACACCTTTCCTCTCCTGGGTGCTGTCTCTGCCTGCGGGGACTCCTGCCACCTCCTCCCAGCCAATCAACATTCACAGGACCCTCGTCCAGGAAGGCCTCCTGGATTCTGTCCACCCACACTGATAGAGCCCAGCTTGCACAGCTCCTGGCCAGTGGGAGCTTGCAGGAGAGGCCCTGCCCCATCCAGCATGCTGTGACCCCTGCATCACTCTGGTTGAAGTCCCTCCCCCCATGGCTGCCATTGCCCTCAGGACAGAATGCATGGTTTCACCTGGGCCCACAAGGACACACGTGTTCTCACCCAGCTGACTCCCCTGCCATCCCTGCCAAGTTCAGTTCCTTCATTGGCAATGACACCTGTGTCCCAGCCTCTATTAACCGCTCTCAGGCCCTGCCTGGTGGTGGCGTGTTCCCCTGTGCACCTGGCAGGGCCTCAAACCTCATCCTGGGTTTCAGAGCCTCCCACCATTGCGGATGACCAGACAGACTTCACTGTGACCAGGATGGCGCCTGTGGTCCTCACGTGCCACAGCTCGGGCGTGCCAGCCCCCACTGTGTCCTGGAGCAAGGCGGGCTCCCAGCTGGGGGCGAGAGGGGGCAGCTATCGTGTCCTGCCTTCAGGTGAGTGAGCCTGAGAGCCCGGTGTGGTGGAGGAGTTGCCACAGTGCTAACCCCATCAGTGGTGCCTGAGGCTCCTGGGCAGGGACCCGCTGTTTCATGACAAAGGGGAAAGATACTAGCCCGCTGCAGGTCCCTAAAGTGAGCTTATCCCATGAGATGCAGCCTTTCTTACAAAATTAAGCTCTGGATCTTTTGGTATTAAAAGTTCCTTTCCTCGTCTTGTTGGTTTAGAAGGGTTACTGACCGTTTGTTTCATGTGGATAAACTTAGTGGATTGCTCACCCGATATGTTTCTTTTCAAACTTGAACATTTTCTTTTTTAATTAGGTAATTACTTGGAAAATTCAGCTGTACACAGCTTTTCATTAGGATAATAATCCAAGGGAAGACTTAGTTTGAGATTTTTAAGATGCCACTTTTGGGGAGGAGGAGTGTTCTATAAAAAATGAAGCAGAAGATGTTACACTTTTTTTATTGTTTCATTGCAGGGATTTCTTTGTAATGTTTTCATGATTAGAATATCCAGTACAGATGAGATTCTTTGAATTGTTTTTGAGCATTCTCCCCGTGTTCTGTGTTTTATGCACATATTTGCAGTTGGATTTTCTCCAGCAGATGGTGGTTTCACTGCTGGCTCATGAACAAGCAATGATAGGTTTTTATTCCAACTCCAAGCACTGGGGTTGAGTAACATCACCTCAGTTTTTAAATTATCCTTTAAAGAGACTGCGTTTTCATACTCTTTATTTATAAAGGATCAATGCTGCTGTAAATACAGGTATTTTTAATTTTTAATTTCATTCCATCACCATCAGATGCAATTCCCTATTTTGTTTAGTGAAGGGATATATAAGCTTTCTAATGGTGTCTTTAGAAATTTATAAAACATAAATACTGATTTGATTGGTCTTTAAGATGTGTTTAACTGTGAGACAATTTAACTAATAGTGCGGATGTGATTCGTCATCCAGTATTAAGTTCTTAGTCATTGATTTTTGTGTTTAAAAAATACAGGAAGGAGGGAAACGGCAGCTTTCCTTACAGACTCCTTGATTCGTAAGCTTTCCAGATGATGAGTTACAGTAAACTCATTTTGCCTATGAGTAGTGGATTTTGAGCATTTCTCTCAGGCTTTAATTTGCTAAAGCTGTGCACATATGTTTAAAAAAATAGATTATTTTAGGGGAGACGTAGGTGTAGAATTATTGCTTATGTCATTTCTTAAGTAGTTATGCTCTTAATGCTTAAAAGAACGCTAGCATTGTCCGCACAAAAAGCTGGTGATTCCCTCCCCCAAATAGTAATGAAATTACTTCTGTTAAGTAAACTTTTTATGTCATTTTATAAGAAAAGCTGGGGAAAAAAAGTTCCTTTCTTGGGGCTGGAGCAGTGGCTCAGTGGTTGGAGCACTTGCCTGGCATGCTCGAGGACCCAGGTTCGAACCCCAGCACCACGTACACAACTGATTGTCAGAGAACCAAAGGCCAGATGAAAACTAAATAAAGTGGATTCTCTCTTTCTTCCCTCTCTCTCTTAAAAAAAGTTCCTTTCTTTGATGAAATCAAGCTAGTAATAGGAGGTGATTTTTAATTCTATTTTTTGGATCAAACCCAGGGCTTCATGCATCCAAGTGAGCATGTTACCTCTGTGCCACATCCCCAGCACCATAAGGTGATGATTTTTAAAATGTCTCTGTCAAAAAAAACTGAGTTAAGAGCTTTATGAGGATCCCCCACTTGAAATTTGTTAGTTGGTTAATGAAATCCTAAAGTCTGGGAACCCCTGGCCGGATGTGTGGTTTTGCAGGCGAAGAAACACTTCCTTCCCACTTGGGGTTACTCCAAAGCTGGAAGTGTGAATCAAGTCATCATTCCGGTTCCATCTGGGGCTGGGGTCAGTCTGCCATGGGGTGGTATAGAGGCCAGCAGGCCTTGCTCCCCTCACCTGCCCAGAAGTCCCTCAGGGGTCTGTGGAGGACACTTTAGAAACCTCTGCTCACCTGCCAGGATGCAGGCTGTAGTCTGAGAAAGTTAAAATGGTGCTCAACAGGGGTCTGGGCCTAAGGGACAACAGGACAGGGGGGCAGAAATCTGGGGGGGGGGGGGCTCCCAGAGGAGGTGGGTTTTTGGCAGAGCAAGATAGCAAGAGCAGGTTGTTGGACTGTGGGCCAAAGATCCCAGGCAGAGCAGCAGAGCTTCCAGAAACTATCTTGTCTGATTCTTCATTGTACATGGGGAAACTGAGGCCCAGAGGGCAGAAGGGACTTGCTCACAGTTATGCTGCAGGCAGGGAGCAGAGGCAGACCTATGACCTGGGATCCTGTGCCTCTGATCCCCCATGCATTAACAAATGGGCGGGGGAGGCAGATTCCGTGTGTAGGAGCCCCTAGCCAGATCTGGCCCCTCTGTCCCTAATCCCTTCACCCGCTTCTCGCACCACTTCCACCCACAGGTGCCCTGCAGATCGAGCAGGCCCTCCCCGTCCACACCGGCCGCTACACCTGCACAGCCCGCAACTCTGCCGGCGTGGCACACAAACACGTGGTCCTCACTGTGCAAGGTAAGGGTCCCCGGGCTTGAGGGGGGCCCAGTCCCAGCTGCCTGCACCTGGCTCTGATCTGGCTCCCAGCGGGAACCTGGGAGAAAGGGATCAGGGCCCCACCTGCTTTTGCTGCGCAGGCTTTGGAAAGCCTGTTCCCTGGAGCAGCCTCTGCCTGGCGGGCACTGGCAGCGTCCCCAGGGACCCCTGTCCCCCTGTGCCTTCGCAGCTTCCCCCGTGGTGAAGCCGCTGCCCAGTGTGGTTCGGGCCATGGCAGGGGAGGACGTACTGCTGCCCTGTGAGGTCTCAGGGGTCCCGCGGCCCAGCATCACCTGGCAGAAGGAAGGGCTCAGTGTCCCTGAAGGTGAGCCTCTGCAAGGGGAGGGAAAATGTCCTGCCGGGCTCCTGGGTGTCCTCCTGTCTGCCTGGGGCACTCCATAGCCCGGCCAAGAGAGCCCACAGAGCCCTACCTGGTCCAGGGGCATGCACCCCACCCCTTCTCTGCTGGTGGCATCTGGTGGTGGCATGCTCCTGTGTTCCTTTATCCTGTCACCGTAGCCTAAGATTACACCTGGGAACTCAGTGCCTGAGCTGGGAAGTCAGGGAGGGCTGGCACAGCTGGTTCTGGGCCATCCTGCTCACTGTCCCTCTGCGACCCCAAGTCACTTGTTACCTGTCAGACCACAGCTCTGGCTGCCCTCCTTGGGGGTCCCCCGCTCCAGCCATCAGCTGCTCGTTTTCTCCTGCCACATCCAGATGTGAGTACCCAGGTCCTACCCAGAGGACAGCTGCGGATCATCCACGCCACTCCTGAGGACGCAGGGAGCTACTTCTGCATCGCCCAGAACAGCGCAGGCAGCGCCGTGGGGAAGACACGGCTGCTGGTGCAAGGTGGGCCTGGATGGCCCCGCAGCCAAGGCCAGGGTACACGCTGGGAAGCACCTTTCTCCTCTCGTGCGCACCGTGTGGCTGGGGCTATAAATCCTGCCCTTGGGCCTTCTCCCTGGCCCTGCCAGGACAGTCTGACAGCCTCTTCCATTTGGACACTTCGGTGACAATAGCATTTCCTCCCTTCTGCACAGACACGCAATTCAATGTCCCTTCCCTTGGTTTGACCAATTGTTTTCTGCAAAGCTGAAGGGGTGTCCCTGGACTGATCTTGCTGTGAACTCAGAGGGCTTCCTGGCTCTATGCCTCCTCCCTGAGCCTCCTTGTCCAGCGGCTCCTCTCCCCTGTGACCCACAGCATGGCTGTTGGTCATCACATGAGGCTAGGGCCAAGCACACCAGCCCAGCGTGGCTCCCCAGGGCTTCATGACAGCTGTCCTGCGTTTGGTCTTGGAGGCTGCCCCAGAGAGGGGCTGTGCCTAAGCAGGGCTGCTGCGGCCTCCCTGCCAAAGCTTTCAGTCATTGTGTGTGTGCATGTGTGCAAGGGGGACACCCTGCCACAAGTTCACCAAACGAGTCCTCAGCCCATCCAGACCAAAGGCAACCTCCTACAAGTGAGCAGTCAGTAGGGGCAGCAGATGGGAGTACTGAAGGCCCTGCCAAAGGCCAGGGGCACGGGGGTAGGGCAACCCACCCCAGCCCACTGGCCCTCTCCCACCCACTCAACCCCTACTCAACCAGGCCCACCCCAAAC
>PVKS010024494.1:0-31002 GCA_004027875.1 Aplodontia rufa
AAAAAAAAAGAAATGGTGACAATCACTATGTTAGTGACTTTTGCTACAGTAACAAATTACTGAGCCAATCAACTTATAAAGAGAAAAGGTTTGTTTTGGTTCAGTTTTGAGGATTTCAGTGCATGAGCAATAGGCCTGAGGCTTTGGGGCCTATAGTGAGGTGGCACAGCATGGTAGGAGCATGTGGTAGAGCCAGAACCTCTCACCTCACGGCTGGGAAGGTAAAGAGAAAGAGATGGGGGCCTCAGTGTCCCCTTTGAGGGCACTCTATAACGACCTGAAGACCTCCCACCATACTAGACTCTGATTCCTAAAGGTTCTGCCACCTCCCAATGGCACCATGGCACCACCTTTAAGACATGAACCTTTGGGAGACACTTCCAAGCCACAGCAGCCATCAAGAAAACACCACAAAGTTCAGATCGAGAATAACAAGCAAGAGGAGAAACCTGGCTGAGATAACATGATCAGAGACGGCTTCAGAAGAGACGACACTTAGGAAGAGCCTGGTGTGGAGAAGGAGAGTGGGAAGGTCAAGGGAACATGTTCTCAGCATGTACTGAGGCGCTCAGGGAAGAAGGAGCTCAAGGGTTATTAGGGGACTGACATAGGGCCACCCTGGCTGGAACCCAGAGGAAGGCAACCGATTAAATGCTATAGGGAAAGTTCTACCAAGCCCTCCAGGAATGTAACATCCAATCTTCTGTAAAACAAATTGTTCAGAAAGTAGAAAAAGAAGTAACATTTTTTTCTTCATTTACAAGACTAGCATAACCTCAGTATCAAAACCACATAAGGATGACTTTTAAAATGGAACCATGAGATGATCTCACTCATTAAATCTAAGAATCTAAATCCAGTAAATAATAATAATACTTATGTGTGAGCCCCAGGAAGCATTATGAAACAGCCCAAAGTGTCTTTGAATACTGGCAAAACAATTCATTGTTGCTTTTCATAATGCTGGAACATTTGCCCTAAGATGCAAACGAGCTTGTAATGGGCAGTCCTTACAGTCCCAGAGACATCCAGTTTCCAGATTTCATATTGCAGGAGAGCACCGGCCCTATGAAAATTTGTAAATAGGTAAATTTTGCCTTTGGAACCTAATCTGCTCCTTTCCCTACACTAAGCGCACAATCTTGCCTCAAATCATCCTACTATTTTTTTCCTTTGGGGAAAGGCTTTTGGGTCAGTGTTGGCCATTTTACTCTCCACATAACTTCTCTATAAAACAGTGGCAAAACCTAATTCTTTTAGCTGTTGTGGAATGACTCAATAAAATAATAAACACATAGTAAATGTCTACTAGCATTTGGAAAGTAGCAGGAATTCAGTGTCTTTTTTTCTGTCTAGAGAATGAAAGTTTTGCTTGTCTTTTAAGTTTGAGGATCTCTCGGGAATACCCAGAAGGATGATGGGAAATAGTGCTCCTGATATAAAATCTCAATGAGTTATACATTATATAATAAGTCAATTAGATGCTTCAGGGTCAGGTGTCAATCAAGAGCTTAATTTTATTTATTCCCAAATAAAGTCTGAAAGTCTGAATATCCTTTGGTCAGCCTTTTCCCACCCTATGAACAATCTCTTTCTCTTAATAATCTTAGCTACTCCTACCCAACAAAGTAAAAGGATCTCATTAAACCACAGACTTTCTCTTAATGATTCAGTAAATATTCTCTAGATTGAATGAACCAATGTAAAGACGGCTCTTAAAAAACATCTCTTTAGGGGCTGGAGCAGTGGCTCAGCGGTTATGGTGCTTCCCTGGCACGCACGAGGACACGGGTTTAAATCCCAGCACCATGTACACAACATAGTGTTAAAGCAGCAAAAGCCCCATGAAAGACTAAATAAAATTCATTCTCTTTCTCTCACTCTCCCTCCCTCTCTTTCTCTAGAAAGAAAGAAAAAAGGAAAAGAAAAGAAAGACCATCTCTTTAAGGTCATTCCCGATCCAGCTCAGTGAGTACCAGGAAGTCTGTACCAAAGCCATGGTGTGAACGTGGTTTGTCCCCACCAGTTCCGAAGCTGAAGTGCAATTCATCGCTGCAGCAGTGTTGGGACTTGTGGCCTCGTGGGAGTTTGGGGGACATGGAGCAATTCCTCACTAATGGAGTAGTGCTGCCTTGTGGATGTGAGTTCTCAGCTTTGTGGGGCTAGATTAGTTCTTGCAAAAACCAGGTTGCTGTAAAGCAAGGTTACTCACATTTTGCTCCTCCTTTGTGTGCCTGCGTGCCCGTCTGCTCCTTTTCTTCCTTTTTATGGTGCTGCAGAAGGCCCTTGCCAGATGCAGCTGTCCTATCCTGAACTTCCCAGCCTCCAGAACCATGGGTAAATAAAACATTTTTCTTTATATTTCACCCAGTCACAAGTATTCTGTGATAGCACTGGCACCACCCAACATTTGAAATCTTGTGTGTTCACAAGCTGGAAAAGTATTATCCAAAAGAACCAGATTTCTCCACTCAGAAAGAGCTGTTTGTCTCTTTCGCAGTTTAGATGAACACACTGGTGCCTTTCTGAGCCCTCCTTGCCTAGTTCCCTACGTTGAATTCTGGAGTAAAGGGGAAATGATGGAGCGAACTGGGAGCATATGACCTAGCTGAAGCATTTTGCGCGAGGGTCCAGCTCCAGGATAAGCTATGCGTCCCATCACAGGAAACAACCACTCCTTTTCCTACAGCTCTTTGCACTATGGTGAGCTCTCTATGAAAGTTCACCAGCCACAAAGAGAGAACACCTTTTTATAACATACAAAGAAACTAGATTCCAAACCACAACAAATGCCTGATAAATAAGTCCTGATAAATAATGATTGACCGAATAATGACTTCTTTCTATTAATTCCAGGGGGGTTTGGATTCTGCCTTGATGTCTAGTGAATTATACACTTCTTAGCTGCTCCTCATCCCATTCCAATTTCTTAAGTTGCAGGAAGGTAGGATTTTGAATGGCTCATGTCATGTATACTTTTTTTCCCTAACATATAAAAACATTTTATTATTTTATTATATAACATATTAGTGAATACACCAGATTGCATTTTCTCAAATGGCAAATGAAACACAGGATTAACACTTCTTTTTGATTCTCCCAAGAATTTCAATATCATCCATCTTTTGGAGGATTCCGTATCTTACGAAACCTGTGATACTGTCCATGAAGATATCAATGATGCTTAGTAGTAAAGAACATTTTGCTAAATTTTTCTATCATGGGTCCTTGCTCACGGTGTTCAGCTTTTTCTTCTAATCTGGTTTTTAGTACTTGATCATGTGTTTCTTCATTATTGTACACAGAATCTGGTTGAGGGATAGTTTGTGTGTGCTCATATGGGATGTCCACAGAGGGGTGGTAGCATACTATTGTCCTGCCATCAGATGTCAAAGCAAGCTCTACTTTGCAATTATAGTCATCTGGAAGAGAAGAATATGTAGATTTATGACAAACACCAGATAAAGCTCCATTTTGGACTGGAAACAAATGCTTCAAGGTAGTCCTCTTTGATATCACCCATCTTGAAGCTGTTGCTGTCATGGTGTTATAAAATGATCAGGTGATATGAAGAATATTGTTTTGAAGAGCAACTGCTTTTAAAATCTGTTTCCAGGCACACTGATTTTGATTCCTGCGGGAGACTGCCATGTTGCCTCAATCTGGGTCCTATACAGCACCACCACCTCATGTATACTTTATTGCCCTGAGAGATATGAAATGTTTTTAAGGGAAAAAGGGATCAAAACATAACTGTTACTATTCACAGAAGCCACAGTATGGGAATAATTAAAGTGCATATCGATGGAAGAATGGATTTTTTAAAATGTGGTATATATGCACAATGGAATATTGCTCAGCCATAAAGAATTTTTGGCAACAAAAATGGAGCTGGAGATCATTAAGAGAAATAAGCTAGGAACAGAAAGATAAGTACTACATACTCTCACTCATACGTGGAAGTTGTAAAAGCTTATTCCATAGAAATAGAAAGTAGAATAGTAGTCACTAGAGGATAGAAAGAGTATCAGGGAGGGAGGATAGAAGAAGGTTGAATAATAGTTACCAAAATATAGACAAAAGAAATCAATTCTAGTGTTCTACAACAGAGTAGGGTAAATATAGTTCCCAACAATTTATTATATATTTTATAAAGAATTAGAAGAGTTTGAAGGCTCCCAACAAAAAAATGATAAATGTTTAAAGAGATGAAAATGCTAATTACCCTGATTTGATCATTACATGTATCTAATTATCACACCATACTGAATAAAAATGTACAATTATTATGTGTCGATTTTAAGAAATGTCCCTGTGGGAGCTCTGGAGGAATGAATTGGGGCAGAAAGTCTGATTTGATCATGTTTAGGAGGAGAATGATAATCTGGGACCTAAGCAGCCAAGGAACTCTCTTCTGGTTGGTAAGATAAGAAAGGAGAAGGATTTCCCCAAAAGGTTTAGGTTCTTTCACACTGCCACAGGTTGACTGCTGAGATCCTATTTACAGGCCAGTTCTCTCTGGTTCTAGGAGCTTGAAGAAATGAAAAAGCAAAATCAGCCCTTCAAAGTTAAGAGATCTTGTTAGACCCAAGACCTTCTCTTTTTTTTTTTTTATTAGATGAATATGGAGTTACAATTCAGGGGGAAACATTATCAAACATTCAAGAATAAATGTGTATATACTTAGTTATCCGGGGCTAATGCCATGTCATGGATGCCCTGCTTGGGTTCCCCATGTTGCTGTTTCCCCCAGAAGAACCCCTGACTTAAATGGTATCTCTTGGAGGTCAGAAATCTCCTTCTGAGATGATTCCCCCATATTCTCACCCTCCAGTCTCCTAGGTATTCTTCCTAAGCCCTCCTCCCACCCTGTCCCCAAGCCTACGCCTCCAGGTATCCTAGGGAGTCATCCCCCTTTTGCATTGAGAATCATACAATTTGAAGTTATTATTAGCTTAGCCGTGTAACATACTGCTTCCCCATGTATTCTAGCTTCCACAGATGAGAGAAACCATTCAGCCCTTGAGTCTCTGAGATTGGGATACTTCACTTAGCATAATTCTTTCCATCTCCACCCATTTGATTTTAAAAGCCATAACATCGCCAAGACCTCCTCTTAAGACTGAATAAATACTTGGTAGATGGAAGGGATCAAATGTAAACGCATTGCTCCTAAAGGGCACTTTTATCATTTCTTGATCCATCTAAGGGTTTTCCGCTGGCAAGATTCCCCTACACAGCATCTGAGGAAAAGCAGAAGATGATCCCAACCAGTCAAGTTGTCCAGCCACTAGTTGGACCGACTGGTTCAACAACTACTAAAGTAGTCCACCTGCCTTCCCAGTTGGGTAGTCCCTAGAGCCCCACAGCCACCTTAGTTCCTCCCTGTCATAAACTATATCCCTCTTCCCCTTTAGAAACAGAGGTGGCACACCTGGTGCAGAGGCTCTGCTGGAATCCAGCTCAATGGCAATCGCTTCTTCAGAAACACCTGTGCACGGTAGGGCCTGTCTCTCTCTGAAAGCCACTTAATTACAAGTCCTCTACTAGAACCTTCTTTCCACTCCACCTTGCTTCTCTACTTTCTTCCAAGGTCTGACTCTTCTCAACGAAGTCCCCCACTGGGGTGACCTCCAGCCTCTGCCATGCTCAAACCTTGCCAATGAGCCAATGTTCTTAGCCCTCACTATACAAAGACTCACCCCAGATTCCACCAAAACCTTTAACTGAGACCCTCCCCAGGCAACCAACAGGGCAGAATGAGCTGTATCTAAACCCAGCCCTGTGGGGTTCCTTACAGTAACATCTCCATCTTCCAGTAGTCACTCAAGAGCTTTGCTGCTTCTCACCAATCACCAAGTAAAGTTTAGCTCCTGGGGTAGGCAGCCTATTCTCACTTTTGTTTAACAGAAATCTGTACCAGAGGAAGGATCCAGGAAGTAGAGAGTAAAAGAATATGCTTCTTTCCTCTAAAAAGGAAGATACATATTTCCTGGATCAAATAAGGTAATAATGCAAGGAGAATTTTCTGACTTTCTTCCCTAACTCATTTTCATGAGTTTACCTACTAGATTTCAGTAGCTTTTATGAAACTAGAACATTTTGTAAAAACCCCAGACTTGTTCTATTCATAATATTTTTGGAAATTCAATATTTTTAGAACTTGAACTTGTATTTAAGAAATAACGCATATTTGTGACATATAGTGTTTATACAATTTAAGAAAATAGAAAGTACTATTTTAAATCGTAAGTGACTTTTGAGGGATGGTGGTGGGAGGGCTAACACTATTTTTAGAGCAGTTTTAGGCTTCCGAAAAACTTCAGCGAAAGATACAGATTTCCCATAAAACCAGGGTCCCAAACATACATAGCCCTGTTCAACATCCTCCACCAAAGTGGGACTTTTGTTACAATTAATGAATCTATATCGATGCATTATAACCACCTGAAGACCTTAGTTTACATCTGTGCTTATTCTTGGTGGTATGCATTCTATGGGTTTTGACAAATACACAATGACATGTAGCCACCAAGATGGTATCTCACAGAATAATTCCACTGTCCTGGAATCCTCTGTGTTACATCTATTCATCTCTCCATTCCCCCCAAATCCCTGGTTAGCACTGATCTTTCCGATGTCTTCATAATTTGTCCTTTCCAAATTATCGCATAGTTAGAATCATTAATATGTAGCCTTTTCAGATTGAATTCTACATAATAACATGGATTGAAGTTTCTTCCATGTCTTTTCACAACTGACAGCTCATTTATTTTTTTTCAGGTTGAATAATATCTTGCTAAATATCACAGTTTTTTATCCCTTCACCAAATGAAAATTATTTTTGTTGCTTCCAAGTTTTTGGAATTCTGAGTAAAGTGGCTATAAATGCCCATGTGCAAGTTTTCATGTGGACACAGGTCTTCAGCTATTCTTGGGTAAATACTAAAAAGTGCAGTAATGATAAGAGCATGCTTCACTTTGTGTGAAACCACCGAGCTATTTCCAAAGTCACTGTACCATTTTGCTTTTCTACCAGCAAAACTGAATGGGAGTTCTTCTTGCTGCGCATCCTCACCAATATTTGGTGTCAGTGCTTTGGATTTGGGCCACTTTAATAGGTGTGTAGTGATATCTTGTTTCAATTTGCATTTCCTTGATAAGCATATGAAAAGATGATCAGCATCATATGTCATCTGCCAACCATATATCTTCTTTGGTGAGATGTCCAAGTTTTTGCCCATTTTTAATCATGCTTTTGTTTTCTTTTGTTGAGTTTTATGAGTGTTTCATGTATTTTGGATAACAGTCTTTATCTGAGGTATCCTTTGCACATCTATTCTCCTGGTCTGTGGCTTTTTCTTCTCAATCTTGACTATCTTTCAAGAGCAGAAGATTTTAATTTTAATGAAGTCTAGTTTATCAATTCTTCGATGGATGGTGCTTTTGAGGTATCTAAAAAGTCATCACCAAACCAAAAGACATCTAGGTTTTCTTAGCTTATATTCTGGGAGTTTTATAGTTCTGCATTTTTCATTTAGGGCTATGACTGTTTTGAGTTAACTTTTGTTAAGGGTGGAATGTCTATCAATTTTATTTGTTTGCATGTGGACGTCCAGTTGTTCCAGAGCCATTTGTTGAAAAAATTATTTTTCCATTGCATTGACCTTGTTCCTTTGCCAAAGATAAGTTAGATAGTTTTATGTGGCTCCATTTCTAGGCTTTCTATTCTGTTCCATTGATCTATTTGTCTTTTCTTTCACCGATACTACACTGTCCTGATTATTGTAGCTTTCTAGTAAGTCTTGCAGTTGGGTAATATCAGTCCTTCAACTTCATTCTCATCCAATATTATGTTGATTGGATGACTCTTTTTAAAAAAACATTTTTGGGGTGCCTGGAGTGGGGGTTCAGCCATTACAGCACTTACCCGGCATGCACAAGGACCCAAGTTCAAACCCCAGCACCACGTACACAACTAAGTGTCAGAAAAACAAAAATCAGATGAAAAATAAGATGTATTCTTTCTTTCTCTCTTTAAAAAAAAAAACTTTTGTATATAAACTCTACCAATGTTATAACCTCTTGGCTTATTAAACAGATATTTGTAGTTTTTAAATTTTTTGATGACTTGGATACATATGCATTGCTTTTTGCCCCCATGCAAGATAATCTTAGATTGCATTACCCTTTAGTGATTTTTTCCTCTTCTTTCCATTTCTTATCTTTGGATCCTTCCCACCTTTCTCCCTCATACACAATGTCATTTAGTTAAGTGGGAATACACTGAGGTTTCCAAGGAAACCTTACTTTACACTCAATTTTAAAGGCACAAACTAAGAGTTCCTGAGAGGGATTTTGTGTTCGTTCCTTGGGGTGAATTACTCACCTGCAGAAGATCTGGACCCAGGCATAATCTAAGCAGCTATGCTTCCCAAATCCCTACCTCAGGATGTGAGTTCTAATATAACTATAACAATTATAGCAATAACTAGCAGGTAGATATTGACTTCATCTCTTCTCTTCAACTTTTTCCTTTCTGCTTTCTCCCACTTCACTTTTACAAAAGTAGGCAACTTGAGCTCCTTCAGAGCCTTTCGATTTGTCTAGGAGATGTCACTATTAACAGTCACCAAAACCCTCATCTATCAGTGACATATTCCTCCTCAAAACCCTCACCTAGACACCTGCAGTTTACTTTTCATTGTTATTTTCTAAAAATTACCCAGTTCAGAGATTAGAATCAGTCTGCTGAAAGTTGATAACACTCATTTGCCTGGGGTCATTGATTGGCAGCCAAGCCCAGCTCAATGGGTCCAGTTTCTAGATTATCACTTTTCACCCTTCACCAAGAGGGACAGCTGAATCCACAAAGCCAGTATTGTTGATTGTGATGTAAAAGAGTGTGGGATTCACTTTCTCTAATACAAAGGGAAACAGAAGCTGACTCAACTAAGAGGGCAAAAGGAATCCTAGTCAATGTCACTTCACCTGGAGAGAGAGGACAGAGAAAACTGGGTTTCTGTTGTACAGTGTCTGGGGAATGCTAGAACAGGGCTCTTATTGTTCCATCTCTAGCATTTAACTACCAAAGACAAGTGCTTCCTTTCTACTTATTACCTATGGTCCAGGGTTGCTGGGAGAGGAAATCAGACCACACTGCAATGTCCTTTGAACTCCCTGGAGCGTCCGTGCTGCAGTACAGCACGGGGATCCTCATCAACTTAAAGTCCCTTGGGTCCTCTTCCACCATCTTTGTCACCTGTGCAGTCACTTAGCCTTGTTCATTCATTCTTTGCTGTTTTTGCTTGTTCAAACTCCATTAGAAGCTCCCTCCAGGAAGTGAAGACTAACATAAAAACGCATTTCAGCCTTCCAAGTTCCAAAACATAACCTGGGGCAGGGGGAGCAGTAAGCACGAATTCAATCTTTTTGCAAATACAAGAATAAAAACAGCTCACACCAATTCTGCAGATTTGAAACCATCAAATAGGTTTTGATCTTCAATCAGTATTTACTGTGCCTACAATAACCTTTCTCGGAAGCAAAGACATCATCTCCTCACCCCCTTTACATTCTCTACACTCTTCTTCTCTTTCATAAATTCCAAGTCAGGAGTTCCATTATTTTTCATATTTAAAAGGAGATTTTATTAAAGGGTCTACAGATTTTAAAGATGGTGGCAAGAAACCAAACATGAATGGAAACATTATCCCTTCTAGGAAGATCTGAGTAGTGCCATCATCTGGAAAGATCTAGGATCATTTCAGAATATATCCTGTTGGGCTTTGTAATGGTTTGGATGAAAGGTGTCCCCTAAAAGCCCATGTGAGACAATCCAGGAAGGCTGAGGTGAAATGATGGGGTAAAAAGAGCCTTAACTCAATCAGTGAGTTAATATACTGTTAGGGATTAACTGGCAACTGAAGGCTGGTGGGGCGTGGCTGCAGGAGGTGGGTCATCAGGGCGTGTCTTTAGGGTACATGTTTTTTGTATCTGAAGTGGAATCTCTCTCTCTGCTTCCTGGAGCCTTGCCTCAATGCACTTCCCTCTGCCACACTCTTCCATCGTGATGATCAGCCTCACCTCGGGCACTGAGGAATGGAGTCTGCTGTCTATGGACTGAGACCTCCTAAACCATGAGCTCCAAATAAACTTTTCCTCCTAAAATTGTTCTTGTCAGGTCTTTAGTCACAGCAGGAAAAAGTTGACTAAAATAGACTTCATCCTCAATTACGAACAGCAATTCAGTCTGATGAATGAGAACCAGGACAAATCAGAAATGGATCCCATTTGCCAGTAAATAAAAGTGGTCTCACTGCAACATGCTTCACTGTAAAAATATTCCCTCTTTTCCAAACTTTATTTTATCATTAGATAAAATCTATAAGAGCTATTTTTCTCACTAACTTCACCTCTGTACTACTTGTATTTTTCCTATCTGGTCAATAAATCTAAAATGCAAGGACTTAAATCAATTTTATTTTTCAAGATAAGTCTTCTAAAAAGGCATCAGACAAAATTCTTAACATAATAGAATTAACTAGATACTTTCTTTTTTTAAAAAAAAGAGAAAGATAGTGAGAGAGAGAGACAACAGAGGGAATCAATTTTTGAGTTTTTCACATGGCCCTCATTGCTCTGACACTTAGTTGTGTACGTGGGTGCTGGGGTTTGAACCCGTGTAATTGCTCATGCCAGGCAAGCGCCATAACTGCTGAGCCACCACTCCACCTCCTTAACTGGATACTTTTACAATATTATATATACAAACACACACTACATATTTACATAATAAAGAAAATATATAATTTATTCTCTGATAATCATAAATAAGTCTAGCAACCATCACCATTCCTATTTCTGTTTAGCATTATTCTGTATCATTCAAATGAATTAGAAAGAAAAATAAGTAAATTCTTTGACAATGCTATGGTGTTTCCCTGTAGAACCACAAAATTCACTAAAAAAAACTTTCTAAAATAGGAAATAGGTGTCTAGAAACAAAATTAATATTTAAAAATCAAAGTCTTTGTGTATATAAACAATATTTGCTTAGAATTTATAATGGAAGGAAAGATCATGCTGACAAGTTAAAAAAAAGATAAAATACTTAAGAGTAAAAAAAAAAAATGCAAGAAAATTGCCATTGAGGGATAACCCTGCTCCCCCCAAAATCTTTTTTTTTTTTTTAAGAGAGAAGGACAGAGAGAGAATCAATTTTTATTGAGTTTTTCACATGGCTTTCATTGCTGTGACACTTAGTTGTGTATGTGGTGCTGGGGTTTGAACCCATGTACTTGAGCATGCCAGGCAAGCACCATAACTACTGAGCCACCGCTCCAGCCCCTCCCCCCCAAATATCTTGAGCAAATATGTTCTTAAATGGGAAGACGTGGCATCATAGAGATTAATAAGTTAATCTATCATTCCCTTAACAAATCAACAGAACCAAAGTAATTCAGAAATTTATTTGAAAAATAAATATGAAAGAAATGCCAGAATAATTCTGGGGGCAGGGGAGATAAAAGAATTCTATTCTAACAAAACTTAGTCAACTAAAATAGTGTGATACTGGTTCATAAATATATCAATAGAATAGAAATGAAGAAATGAGCTCAAATTCATATAGGAATTTCATGTAAGATAAAGGTGGAATTTTAAATCAGTGAGGGCAAGCTACATTACTTAATAGATAGTGTAAAAGCTTGGTTTTCATGTCAGGGAAAAGTTAGATCTGTGTTTTAAAATTAACAAGTAGATCAAAGATTTAAAAATGAAAAAAATTATACCATAAAAATACTAGATGAATCTGTGGAAGCTAGAATACATTGGGAAACAGTATGTTAGACGGCAAAGCTAATAATAACTTCAAATTGTATGATTCTTTTCACAACAGGGAGATGACTCCCTAGGATACTTGGAGGCGTAGGCTGGGGGACAGGGCAGGGGGAGGGCTTAGGAAAATCATCTAGGAGACTGGAGGAACCGAATATAGAGGAATCATCTCAGAAAGTGATGTCTGACCTCCATGAGATATCCATTTAATTCAGTGGTTCTTCTGGGGGAAACAGCAACATGGGGAACCCAAGCTGGGCATCCATGATATGGCATTAGCCCTAGATAACTAAGTATATATTCGTTTGTTCTGGAATATTTGATAATGTTTCCCCCTCAATTGTAACTCTATATCATCTAATAAATAATAAAAAAAAGAAAGATAAAATTTTAAAAATACTAGATGAAAACATGGGGAAATGGTTATTGTAATCTCACAGAGGGGAAACCCTTTCTTGTACGCCAGAATGTGTGAGTTGCCTGTCCATATCCATTCCTTATTTCCATCTTCTTTCCAACTAAATGAAACTCTGATTCTGTGCAGGGTGGCAAGAGGCCTGATCCCAGGAGACGGGTCATGGTGGCAGTCTTGTTCGCTTCCCCAGGCTTCCTTGCTGCCATGGCGTCTATGTGGCTTGATTTTGGTCAATAAGACATTAGTGGAAATCTGCTAGGAAAATTTCTTGTTTTCCCCTAAAAATGGACAGGCACGCTGGTACACCATCTTCCCTGAAATGCTAGTCCTGTAGGATCGTCTTAGGACCTGAATGGAAAGGAAGGCTGAGAACAGAATCAGAGACATAGACTCTGGTACTATTGAGCAGCTGAACCAATGCTAGCAACCACTTATCCTTACACTTCTCATTATGACATGGGAAAGACTCTATTTACTTGAGCTTCGTCCACTGGAACACACGCTCTTGGAGGCCTGAGTGGTATGGGAGGGGTCTGATGCACTGAGGCTACCAATGCTGTGAGGAAGCCCAAGGTCACGTGTAGACACACTAGTGCCAGCTGAGTCATCCCGATCTAGGTGCCAGACATTCGAGAGAAGACACCGTCAGGTTTTTCCAGCCCCCAGCCAGCTGAGTCACACATTGCCAATCAATCCCTGCTGGGGCTCCAGACACCAATGAGTGGAGACGAAGCATCCTGCTGTGTCTGTACAAATTCTGGACCTACAGAATCTGTGAGCATAAGAAAATGAATGTGGCGCTTTTTGCCAATAAACTTTGGAGTGGTTCTTTTGCAGACTGGAGTACCCAGCTATTTAGTTCTCCTTGTTAGGGCAACCATATCATAACTGTGTTGGATTTCCTTCCACTTGAAGGCTAAATAATCTTCCACACATGGATATACCACATTTTTAATCAAATTTTCCTTTAGTGGGCACTTGGGTTCTCAGCTACCAGTTCTTTCCAAAGTACGATAGGGACACCCTCCCTCCTTCTGCTCCTGCCCCAGTGCTAGAGACCATCAGGAATGGGTCCTGTACACCCTTGTCTTGTCTCTCCACTCTGGATGGATGGCCTCCATTTCCATGTCCTTAAATAGCCTCAAGGCTGGTGACTCCAGGTTTACCTCTCTAAAGACTTCTCAGGGACGAAGCCCTACAACCCACCCACGTGCTTCACAGCCCTGCTTAGGAACATCTCATCACATGTTCAAACCTTGAGGTCCTAACTTCTCCTGTCTATCCATGCTCAGGATAAAAGTGACCAGAACCCTTCCCAAGCCAGATGAGAGGTCAGAGGGAAATGAAAGCTTTCTGCTCCTGCTCAAGAAACAAGGCACAGAAAGGAATGAGAAGGAGATTAAGAGCTGGAAATAAGAGCACAGATTATGGTGGGAACGAAGCCAGCACCATTTCCACTGTTGCACTCCCAGAGCAACAGAGCCCGTGCCCAGGCAAGAGGTAAGAATATTCTTCCCAGGAGAAGCTGAGCGTCCCCACAGAAATGACGACCTTCAGATGTGACAACTTGGCTGGCTCCCAGCCTACTACCTCCTGCAAGCCTCCTACTCAGCAGGGAGCAGCCCAGACACAGGAAGATTTAACCAATGCACTAGGCACTTCCTTTTCCGTGTGAGTAAATGACCAAGGATCAACAGACATTTAAGGAAAATGGCAATGTACACATATGATTTAGAAACTGAAAAATAAATACCAAGAAAATACCTAAAAGAGTTGCAAAGAGTGGCCTCTGGAAACGGCTAGGTGGGAAGGAACCAATGCACTTGGTTATACGTGCTTGTAGTGCTCTGCTGTGGTTTGCATGCGTGCCCCTCAAAGTCTCATGTGCTAAAGACTTGGTCCCCAGTCTGTGACACTATTGGGAAGTGATGGAACCTTCGGTAGGTGGGGCCTCATGGGAGGCCTTCTGGTCACTGGGATATGACCTGGAGCTGAGTACGAGACCCTTACCCCGCCTCTCCCTCTCCTCTGCATCTTGGCCACGAGATGAACAGCTGCACTCTGCCCCGTGCTCCTGCCATGAGGTGCCACCAGGCCACCAGCCTAAAAACAACGAGGCTAAATCAATAAAACTGTGAGCCAAAGGAAATATTTTCTTTTTATAAGTTGATTTATTGCATGCACTCATTATAGTTCTGAAAAGCTGACTAACACACACTACACGATTTTTAAGTGTGTATGTTACACAGTCCATGTATGTGCATGCACACACACACATGGGAAATAAGTTTAAAAAGAAAATAGAAGTACTACCATCTACTTATCTGCTCAAGGCTGGAGAAATCTGGAAATTTTCTCCAATTACTCCCTTTTTCTGACTCTACAATATCTAATCGATCACCAAGACCCATCAACTTAACACTGAAATATTTTTTGATCTACTCATTTCTTTCCCTTGTTAAACACGCCACCAGCACCTCTTCCCTATTACACATAGCCCCTTATTGGTTTCCCTCTTTCCAGACCTGCCTACTCCAAACAATTCTCCTCAATGCAATAAAGGTGATCTTCTTAAAAGGTAAATGAGGTCGCATAAAGCCCTCTGATGTCTTCTCATCTCCTCAGAGTGGCCTCCCCCCGGGTGGAACCTCCAGGCCCTGTCTGCTCCCACCCTCCTTCCTCTTCAACCACACCTTGTTCATTAAGCTCCAGCTTCTTTTTCTTTCCCACCACTCCTTAAAAAAGCCCCGTCTTGCTGCTTCAGACCCTCCGTGTTCCTCACGATCACAAGATGTCTTTTGTCCTGTTCTTCATCTGGCTTGGCCCTTTCAACCCTTCAAGTCTGAACCTAAATATCAGCTCCCAGGAACACCTCCTCCAGCCAACCTATCAAAATGTCCCTCCTATTGTTTCCTAATTCATTCATTTACTTGCTTTCTACATAAAAATTTGAGTTGGTTTTTCTATTTTATTTATGGATTTTATTTTTATTCTTTCCCGGTAGAAAATTAGTTCCATGAAGGCAAGGACCATGCCCTATCTTTGGGATCTGGCCCAGTGCCTCTTTGAATAAATTACATACTAAAGGGAATACAAATATCATTTGTGTCTCTGGGCAGTTTTCCAGGTAGCACAGCACACTCGGTTGAGGATTAGAGATGGATGGCAGCAGTTCTCCTAGTGTGTGGCACGTCAGCAGCACTCCACACTGCTAGCACCTCTCCCTGATGGGCTGTGCCCATGTCTGGGTATTACAGGGAGAAAAGAACAGCAAAAACAGGCAGTCACCGATTCCGGGGAGGAAAGGTGCTCTTTTAAACACTTGGCCAATAAATATCCCTTAGATGATGATGGGGTGGACCCTCTACCTTTGCGGAATGATAATAAAATAATTTCTATTTGAATCAAATTGGCACGGGTGCCATTCCAGCTTAGTACTCCATAGCCACAGTGATTAGTGAAACTGCAAAGCAGCAGGAAATCAGACAATAAAAAGAGCTAGGCAGTTAAAACACCCTCAACTGTGTTCTTCGGGCACTTCAGTCATGTCTACACCATAATCCTCAACAAAAGGGTTCTACAGCAATTAGAACAATTCTATTGGTGGGGCATTTACACTTTCTTTGAACTAGAAAGGAATAATGGCTGTCACCTTAAAATTTAATCCTTGTCACCCATTGCCTCTCCTATCCAAAGTTATGGTGATTTTTCTTAAGCACTATTGAATACATATTTGAAAAGAAATATGTGTGGGCTGGAGCACTGGCTCAGTGGTTATGGTGCTTGCCTGGCATGCGCATGTACATGGATTCAAACCCCAGCACCACGTACACAACTAAGTGTCATAGCAACGAAAGCCACATGAAGAACTCAATAAAAGTTGGTTCTCTCTCTCTCTCACACACATTGTCCTTCTCTCTTAAAGAAATGTTTGCTGAGATAATGTTGAGAACTGAAATCACACAATCCTTCCTTTCTTCACACTTATAATGGCCCAAAAGCCCAAACCCTGTCTTGAGAAGGCAGGAACCAAATGATTCCTCTGAGATTCAATAGTTGGGTGACCTCATTTCCTGAAGGAAGTTAGCCTACGAGATCAGGCAGTGGTAAGTTGTGAAACTCATAAGCCTGGTCATACCTACTGATCTGTACGTTAGCAGCCTTGAAAAAGGAAACTCCGGAGGAGAGAAAGAACATGTCAAACTTTGTATTTGCAGAAACAAAACAGGATAAAATCTTACTCATCATTTGCTCATTAAGCAAAGTTTATTAAGCACTCACTACGTAAACTAACACAATGCTTGAAAATGAGGGCAGATATGTAAAATAAGGGTTCACAGAGTAGTGGAGATGGTTTTTAAAATAAAAAATTTTAGCAAGTCTGATGAATTTGGCAGCTTTAGGAGTCAGTTCTATAAAGTTCTACAGGAACCAGATGAACGTGTAGCTTTTCTGAGAGTTAAGAAAGACTATGGTGGAACTGGGCTTTGAGGTACGGATAGGGGTTTTCCGGAGAAAAAGAGGAAGGGGATTCCAACAAGAAGGAATGGCATATAGAAAGACTGAAAGGCATGTTTGGAATGAGTGGAACATGGATACCCGCAGCTGAGAAAGTAGATTCGAGGCAGACAGGACGCTGATCACAAAGGGTTTCGTACACCATGCTGAATAATAATTCAATAACTTAGCAGATGTGCTTCATAATCAGATTGATTTTGTTAGAAAGAATGCCCTAGGGGAGTGACAGAAAATTAAAAAGAAATAAAATCAGAGAAATCAGCTAGGAAGCTACAATAATAGTCCAGCCAAGAAATGAAGGGCTCCTTTAGCACATGGAAATATGCTCAACTGTACTATAATGGGAGAAATCAAACTAATTCCACACTGAAATACCACTTCTTATCCATCAAGACAGAAAAAGTTCCAATTCTTGAGGACATCCGTGGTTGGTGGGGCTGTGAGAAAACAGGCATTTTTCATTTTGTTAGTTGGAGTACAAAATAGTACAACTCCTGTGGAGAAAGGCTTGACAGTGCCCAATAAAACAAGGAATGTCTTTACTTTGACAATAACAATCACACTTTAAAGAATTTACCCTAAAGATATGCTTTTAAAAAAAATGAGGTGGGGTGGGGACAGTGACAGAGAGAGAGAGAGAGAACCAATTTTGTTTAGTTTTTCATGCAGCTTTTGTTGTTCCAACACTTCATTGTGTATGTGGTGCTGGGGATTCGAACCCCCATCCTTGCACATGCCAAAATACTATGCAGCTATAAAAAGAATATGAAAAATCAATATGATTTTTATGAAATGATTTCCAGAGCATATTGTTAAATGGATAAAGCAAAGTGCAAAAGAATACATACTTTATCCTTTTTAAAAGAATGACATGATGATGTTCCCCCTCAATTGTATCTCTATATACTTCTAATAAAAAAAAAAAGAATGACATGAAAATAAAAGTATGAGCAAATATATTTACTGACTTCTTTAATGAAAAAAGAAACAGAAAATATAAACCAGAAATAAAGTTATTACTAAGGAAGTGTGGATAAGACTCGGATAAAAGGGGAAAAAAAGAGTGATAGGCATAGAGCTCCCCCCCCACACAGTAAATCCTAAGAATGAATACGAATACCAAAAATTTAACTTAGGAAGGAGACGAGATTATCTTCTCTTACCTCTATCTTCAACATCATACTGGAAGTCCTAACTAGCAAAATAGAAAGCAAAATAAAATACATGGAGATTGGGAAGAAAGAAGTGAAACTGTCTTTGTTCTCAGATGAAGCAGGACAGAACATCTAAGAGAACCAAAAAGGACTGAATGGATAAATAAGCAAGAAAACAAGGTTGTAGGAAATAAGGTTAATATGCAAAAGTCAACAGCTTGTTTATATGCCAACAATGCATAAGTACAATTTAAAATTAAAAACATTCCCATTTATATTAACATCCCTCAAAAGTGAAATACTGGGGTATAAATCAAATAAAATTTGCATATGATCTATAAGAGGAAGACATAACAGAACTAAAACAGAGATATTCCATGTTCATGGATAGGAAGACTCAATATTGTGAGGATGTCAGTTCTTCCCAACTTGATCTACAAATTACACACAATCTGAAGATATCCAACCAAGTTACTTCATGGTATTTGATAAACTGATTCTAAAGTTTCTATAGAAAGGTGAAAAATCCAGAACAGTCAACAACACAATATTGAAAAACAAAAAGAACTGACACTACCTGTTGTCTCAAGATTTCCTGTAAAGCTTTAATATCAACAGAATTTGGTACTGGAATAGTAGAAAAAAGATCAATAGAACAGAATGGAAAGGCCAGAAATAGGCCCACATAAATACAGTTAACTAATCTTTGACAAAGGATCAAAAATTGTACAATGCAGTTCAAATTATATTGTTATATTGTATGCATGTACAGATATGTAACCACAAATCCCTCTATCATGTATAATTATAAAGCCCCAAATAAATAAAAATCACACACACACGCACCACTACAAGTACAATAAAGCAAAGATAATTTTTTTCACCAAATGGTGCTGGAACAACTGATATCCACATGTGAAAAAAAAATGACTCTCAACATAGTCCTTTTACCATTCACGTGACATTGGGAACCAAATTTTCATTGTGAGAAAAGAAACACAAATTTAAAATTAAAACAAAACAAATGTAAGGATAAATTTCAATGATAAATGCCAGTATGAACTCATAATTTTTCATCTTTTTCACTTTTTGGTACTAAAAGCAGAACCCAGGGGAACTTAACCTCTGAACTATATCCCAGACCTTTTTATGTTTTATTTTGAGACAGGTTCCTGCCAAGTTGCTGAGAGTCCATTAAGTTGCTGAGGCTGCCTCAAACTTGGAATCCTCTTGCCCCACCCTCTGGAATGTCTGGGATTACAAGCATGAGCCACCACTCCTGGACCAACTCATAATTTTTAAAAATATGTTTGTGGGCTGGAGCCATGGCTCCGCAGTTATGGCGCTTGCCTGGCATACGCGAGGACCCAGTTCAAACCCCAGTACCAAATACATAACGAAGTGTTAGAGCAATGAAAGCCATATGAAATACTAAATCTCTCTCTCTCACTGTCCCTCTCTCTTAAAAAAAAAAAAAAAAAAAAACTTCACTTCCATTGAAAAGGTCTAGGTACAACAATATACCAATAACAATGAGCACACCTAGCAACCAGATCTTGATTTCTAAATACTGTTCTCCATTAGAAGTAACTAGAGTTCCTTGGAGAAATGTCTGTTTCCAGGTCTGGGACCGGAAAACACAAGCTGAGCCTAGGATCTCTTCCCCTCCCTGAAAAGTAAAGAAATATACAAAAATCAAGGGTCATGTTAAAGACTCACAGGCCTAAAGGGACTCACACTGACCATGTTTGGGTCAACTCAAACAATTTGTAGAAAGTGCAAAAAGGTGCTGTGGCCACCGGGTGAACTTCCCTGGGCATCAGGATATTCACACCATCTCACAGCATCATCCACAAATGCCTAATTCCAACGTGGGAAAATTGCCTTCGTAACTGAGAACTGTAGATGATATTCTTTCTCTCTTCCGGACTTTCCCTGTCCTAGGATGCTAGCCAAGCTTACTATCTGGGGTAGCTTTATGTTGGGTCAATTTAGCTAAGCAGAACCGTGTTTCCCAGAATTCCAGTCCATATTCCTTGAGTATAGCTGTTCACAAGAGAAACTTGTGGGAGATTTGTAAGATAGACCTGAAGCATAGTTCTCTGGGGTTGAAAGCCCTCTGGAATGGGGACCATTCCACTCATCTGCTCCTCCATCCAATTCTTTCTGCTTCCATTTCTAGGACATGAGGTCAAAGATCTGGCTAGAAAGTAGATGCACAGGATGAGTTGGCTTACTTATCTTCCTTCTTAACTTCTGCCCCACCATAGGTTGTCCTGGACGTCATGAAATGAAAAACCCCCGTACTGATACAGCATCTCAGCCACACGTAGGCTCCAGAAATTACGTAAGGTCCCTTGTTTTCTGCTCATGCATGAAGAAGTTCATTTTAAAATCTGTGGAGCAGAAATCAATGGAGCAGATATTGATCAGACAGATACGGACATGGCATTTTTAATGCGATATACCTTCTAAGCCCAACATAAAAACCACTCAGCCCATCATGATGTGAGAGGTTCATGGGTGTCCTTAGTGACTATTCATAACTGGGGATAGTCAATTTCCACTCTTTCACAAATAGACTATTACTTTTCCAAGTATTTGTACAGCAATCTGTTCTGGCTTGGATTATACTGTTGGCCCTTGCTTGGGTGGAGTCAGAGCCATATAGAGAACTGTGGAGGTTTAGGGTGGAAGTAGAAAATAGGACAAAGGTTGAAGATAAATGTTAATCATCTGGGTCATCAAATATTTACTAAGCATCTACTATGATTGGGACACTGTGTGAGCCAAGGCAGATTCAAAGCTATGAATTAGGGTCCAAACTTCAGAAGTCTTACATTAGAGTTTAGGACAGAAACCACAAACAAAATATATTCACAAATATTCACCAGTAGTGGCAAATGCTCTAGTGTGCTGTACCGCAACAGAGAGCTAAGAATTATCCACCATGCAGACTCAATAGGCAAGTCAAAGAACTGAGCGATTTCCCCAGGAGAAAGGAACAAGAAATGTTTATTAAGCATTGTTTTTCACTTTCATGCTTTTTCGTTTCTGTGACTAAAAGATCTAACAAGAACAACTTTAGGGGGCAAAGTTTATTTGGGGGCTCATGGTTTCAGAGGACTTAGTCCATACACAGCCAGCTCCATTCCTCAGGGCTCAAGGTGAGGCAGAACATCATGGTGGAAGTGTGGCAGAGGGAAGTGGGTTGAGGCATGGCTCCAGGAAGCAGAGAAAGAAAAACTCCATGCCAGGTACAAAATACATGTGCAAAGGCACACCCCCAATGACCCACCTTCTCCAACCTCACCCTACCGGCCTACAGTTACCAGGCAATCCCTAGCGGGGGATCAACTCACTGATTGGGTTAACGCTCTTATAACCCAATCATTTCCCCTCAGCCTTTCTAAATCATCACATGTGAGCTTTTGTGGGACACCTCACATTTAAACCATAGCAAACATCTACCTATCATGCTATTAACAGCTACCATGAGGGCATTCAATAAATTCCAAGTGTTTTACCTGTTATTTCTCATTTAGTTTTTGTAATCATGTAATAAGCAAATTATTTCCATATTATAGTTAACTAAGTATAGACTCAGAAAAGGAATTGCCCAAAATTCACACAATTTGTAAATAACAGGGAACTGACACACAGATTTTCCAACTCAGAGTGCATGCTCGTTCTATTTCAGGGCCTGGGCTCTTTCCTCAGTGTCTTTCCTTGCTAGGAATATGTCTTGTATGTCATCTGTAACTTCTGTGGCTTCTGCCCTCAAGGAGCAAGTCCCAAACATCAGATGGTGGGGGACAAGAAAACATCAGGCCAAAGGGTGATTGAATGGCTGAGTATATGGTAGAGAGCATTTGTGCTGAGAGGGGTGACATGGTCATGGGGAGAGGACACCTTTCCTAGAGCACCTGGACTCTCTAGTTGCCTCTATGGAAATAGACTCAAGCTCTCAGAACAAATTCTAGGTACAAAAATTCCAAACCAACATCAGCCTGAAGTCTCTTTAGCTACAAGTTGAGGCAGCCTAATTGTACTTTAATAGCAGAAAAATGGTTCACGGGTGGCCTGGCTGTTGGTAGATTGTGGACATAAGAGGCAGCTGTCATTCCAAGTCCCTCACCCCAACCCCTCAAGCCCATCTGAGTGATGGCAGCTCTCCAGGGGCAAAGAACATTCCCCCTGCCTGTAGCGTGACTGACTGTGTCAATATTTACAGAGAAACTCAGCGGACAACAGACGGATGGTGTGAACCAAAAGACAGCCACTTCCCAGTCTTCATTTTGAAGTCCCTGTTGCAGAAAAGGAGGAACAATTCAGGCAAAGTGGTGATCCATTGTCACCTGAGCAAACTTGGTGGCTTCCTGGCAAACATTTGAGTAGCCACCCAGGGAAAGGTAGATAATAAATGGTAAGAGTTGCATGCAGTGTGAGTATCTCCATCTTAGGATAAAACAAGTCTCTCCCCGCTCCCCCTGGACTGTAATTTTTCTCTATATAAATTTCTAGCAATACTTGGCAGGTTTCAGAATCACTAGCACACGGCCATTAGTTGTAAAAATGGTAGTGGATGATACTGAGGTCCGGAGGGAAGACAATTGGCCAAGAAAAACCCTGAGGAACGCCCACATCTGAGGCTGGGATGTGAAGAAGAGACAGTGTCAGTGGTCAGGACCACAGATGGACATGAAAAACTAGGACTGCTGGTTACCTTGGAGGCCCCCAAGTGTCAAAGGCAGAGGAGAAATCCAGGAAGGAAACTAAAATGTGTCATGTATGCTTGTCATGTAGGTCACAAATGACGTTTGCACAAGTGTTTTGGTAGAATTGTGAAGCTCAGAAGACAAACCCATGTGGAATGAGAAGCAAAGGGAGGTGCGGGCCAACACAGGGAGGAGAGGTGAGTATTCAGAGAAGCTTGAATACGGAGCTAGAGGGTTGCTAACAGCGGAGGGTCATGGGAGAGGAAGTGTTTTCAAGATGAAAATGAGTTGAGGGGCTGGAGGTGTGACTCAGTGGTAGAGCATTTCCCTAGCAAGTGTGAGACTCTGGGTTCGAGTCCCAAAACTGTCAAAAAGAAAAAAAAATGTTTGAACATGATGAGAGGTTCAGGGGAAAGATCCAGTAGTGGGTGAGAAATTCTAATAGCAATGAAGATATTACAGAGAGTCCAGGACACCAGCTGCCCAGACAAACTCTCAATTTCTGGGGAATCTGGAAACACTGGAAAAGGTTTTCTTTGATATTCCTTTTTCAACCTCTTCAAGGGCAAGAGGCCCTGACTGGCCACCTGTGTTAGCTGCTAGTTGATCATTATACCCCAAAAAAAGTGCAGGTAAGATTAACCCAGCCCCTGCTCTTTATATAAATCCTTAATTCATCTTAAGAACTGACTCCATCATATACGAGGGAAAAAATTTGAAAACAAAATCATTAACCAACATGCACACTAATTGTTTTTGCATGATTTGTTCATTTACTTGTGATAAAAAGAGCAAGGGAGATGCAGAAGTTCATAGCGATGACAGGGAACGCACGTAAGTCCCCGAGAGGGTGGGAGGGAGCTGGTTGCCTTTAGGGAGGAGAGGGGACGCCCCATGCGCTGATCTGTGGGAAATTTAGGAAATGTGCGTATGGATAGGCAGGTATGGAGCCAGGAGTTCCAGGGAGGTGAGGCCACTGGCGCAGGAAGCTGAAGGGCTGTCTACTGAGAGTGCAGAAAGCCGTGTGGTAGGGAAAGGGAAAGTCTGAGTTGTGGAGGATGGAGGATGGACAGCAGAGTAAAGCCCTCCTGAAAGCCCAGCTGAGGCTGACGCGCAGAGGGTGGCAGTGTGTTGGCTATGCGATGCACTCACCCTGTCAACCGCTGCTCCACTGCCCAACAGTAACAGGGAAGGAGAGGAGGGAAGGGAGTTCCCTGGGTGCAGGAGGATGGGGAGGGAAAGCAAAGACCTGGAGGGTGGTGACAGGAGAGTGGCCTAGATGACCACAGTACTTGTGCTGGGAAGGAGAGGGAGGCAGGCAAGGAAGGCGCTCGGGGAGCTGGTGTTCTTGTTAGAGAAAACAGAATCCACTGCCCTGGGTTAAGAAGAAAGGGATCTAGATAGCTCAGAAAATCACCGAAGGGTGCAAGAAGACTCCTTCCCGAGCTTCCAGGAATGACCCCCAGCACCCACTGTGGAAGTGGGCCAGAGGAGCTGTGCCTCCACCATACCTAGGACGCTTCAGATCAGAGATGGCCCAGCACAGCCACCAGCTCTAGCTCCAACCCTTTCTGTCACCACTGTCCCAGGAACCAGAGGCCCTGCTCTGCCTTCCCTGTACAGCTGAGCTCTGAGGCAAAGTCTCATGGAGGAGCATTAAAGTTGGTGGAACTTATGTCACATAACTGCTTCTGGCGGAAAGCGGGGCTGCGAAACCGCATGCGTGTGCGCGTCTTACCCCCTTCCCCTCTGCCCCCCAGCGGGCAGGTGGTCACTGCACCCTGCGGAACCACCACAGTCCAGACTGCGCCCACCGTAGGGCGCATCAAGGCTGCTGCTTGCCTGAATCGTGCCTCCGTGAACATCTTCAGAAACGCCCCGCAACACAGACGCCATCCTGTAGGCACATGATTTGGCAAGGTCTGTAATTTATGATTAAAAAAAAAGAAAATGACACAGCCCTGCCCTTGTGCACAGCTTGCTGAGCAAAAGGCACTTAGGTTCCAGCCCCTCTCTCCCTGCTAGGCTGGCAGATCCCAAGCAGCACTCAGTGGGCACAACCATTTGTGATAGCTCTGGAGCTTATTGGCTGGGAAGAAATTGGGGGATTGAGGGCCTCTTGGAGTCTCCACAAAGTTAAAAGTAGTGGGAATGAGGGACAGCAGAGTCACAGGATGGGATAGGAGTCAGGGTCGCAGAAGGAAACCTAAGAGTCTGCAAGTCCTGGCAGGGAGCTCTCAGGGAGTCTCCTGTGGCAGGGACAGGTTCCCAGGGGAGGATGATGAGCAGTGGAGATAAGGGAACATTTGAGAGACAGGACTTCTACCAGGAGGCTAAAAATCAAGTTGGAGCAAGAGGAGGAAGAAAGCCAGATCCCAAAGCTGTCAGTGAGAGGATGAAAGGAGGCAGTGGGTGGAGGAGGAGGAAAGCCAAGTGGCCACAACCTCAAAACAGGAAGGACTTCACGCAAAGGTGGCAGTAGCAGCCAGGAACAAATAATGACAACAGCAAAACCCCAGCCTTCCTCTCCTACGTGGGTCACTAATGTATCTATTCAAGCAAATAATGAACCCCGGTGCTTCAGTCCGCTCGGGCTACCATACCAAAATTCCACGGATCAAATAACAGAACTGATGTCTCACAGTTCTGGAGTCTGGAAGTCTGAGATCAGGGTGCCAGCAAGGTTGGGTCCTGGCTCTCTGTGGCCTACTGATGACCACTTTCTCCCTGCGTCCTTATGTGGTGGATGGAGAAAGAGTGAATTGTCTCTTCTTTTAAGGACACTAATCCTATCATGACCCCATTGGACAAAATCACCTCCTAACGGTTCCATCTTCAAACACCATCACACTGAGGGCTAGAACTTTAACCTATGAACTAGGTTGGGGGCACTGTTCAGTTCATAGTGCTCCATTTAATCTGAATGAAACAAAGTCCCCATTCTCATGGAAGAAGGAAGAAAACAAAAAATAAATGTACAATATGTTAGGATCATAAGTGCTATAAAAAGATTAGGCTAGGGCTGGAGCAGTGGCTTAGTGGTTAAAGTGCTTGCCTGACATGTGCAAGGACACTGGTTTGAACCCCTACACCACTTCCACAATGAAGTGTCCA
Organism: Aplodontia rufa; assembly: GCA_004027875.1. NCBI lineage: Eukaryota > Metazoa > Chordata > Mammalia > Rodentia > Aplodontiidae > Aplodontia > Aplodontia rufa. The sequence goes on from PVKS010024494.1 coordinate 25,758, forward strand.
AGCAATGAGGGCCACAGGAAAAACTAAAAAGATTCTTTCTCCCTCTCTCAAAAAAAAAAAAAAAAAAAAAAAAAAAAAAAAGGCTAGTGAGGGAGAGGCAGGGTGTCGTTATTCATAGAAGAGAAACAAGAAATGGGAGCAAGACATCAGACGTCCAGGCAGAGTGTGAGAGCCCAGGGCAGCAAGTGCGAGGCCCTGAGACAGGAGCAGATTTCACCTGCAACGCTGGAGGGAGGGAGAAGGAAGAAAGTTAGAATCCGCTGTCATGGGAGAACAGGGTCCAGGCATGTAGGGATGTCCTAACAACTTCAGCTTTTCCTCTGAATGAGTGAAAAGGCACCGTAAGTTAATGACAAGAGAAGTGATATGATCTAGAAACGAGAATGGAAAACCCGCAGCAGAGAAAGTTATGTGCGTGGTGTTCCTTAGGGGGAAAGGGGTATCAGGAAGGACAAGGAGGAGAAGAGTGATTTGAACAGGCTGGGTGCAGAGGGGTGAGGGCCCCACAGGCACCCAGGAAAAAGTGACTTAGGGTCAAGGGCAGCCAGGGCTGGGAGTGCCCAGGTAAGGAGACAAAGAGGATGGGTGGGAGCCTGGTTGGAGATCCCAGATTAGGAGAGCGAGAAACGAGAAACGGAGCAGGGACAAGACCCTTTGTGTAGGGATGGGGTTAGGAGCCTGAGGCATGGTAAGAGCCACCCTGGGGCCTGCAGTGGGCAGGGCAGGCTGCCCTCTGGAGACCGAGGGCTGAGGTCCAATGTGGAGGCCAGGGGCAAGTTCTCTCAAGGTTTCAGGATGTTTGGAGGTACATGGGGCAGCCAAACCTCTCAGAATGTGCAGAAAGCCCCCAGAATGAGATGAGGCCAGCAAGAAACTTTCCGGTCAACAAATACCTATGGTAAATTCAAGAGCAAAAGTTTGAAAAAAGTGGAAACCTGTCCAGCCCAGGAAAAGCCCCAGTCCAGGAGACCTGATTCAGTCTGCAGCTTCTGATGGCCTGGTGATGGTGCTCACAGGGCAAGGAAGGCCAGGAAGACAAGGGACTGCCCCCAGGAACTCCCTCCTTCCTGGCTTGGCCCTCCTGGTGACCTGGGCCTGCAGGAGACAAGACAGGGAAGCAGCCACTGATTTGTTTAAAAAAAAAAAAAAATCAGCCACAAGGAAGATCCAAAGAAGAGCCACTCTGTGTCCTCATTGGCAATTCTGTTGCTCCTTTGGCAAACGGCCCCGTGCAGCCGTTGGTCCAGAGAATCTTTGCCAGGTGAACCAAGAGGGCCCCACAAGATGTCCCACAGCTGCCAGCCTCAGGGCTAGGGACTTGAAGTTCCACCCACTCCCAGCTTTCCTCACTCCAGGTTGGGGAGAGAAGAACAGGAGAAAGAGGAGGCAGAGGGACAAGCAGGGAGTGCTGGCTCTCCTTCCCCATCCTGCTTAAAGCAAAACACAGTGTGCTCTTTGATCTACGCCCTCTGCTAGTTCTGGAAGGGCTGTGTTTGTCTCTGGTCCAAAAAAGAGCAGAAGGTTACTTAGCTACGGATGAATAATAATTGGGCATTTGTCTAACAGCAACTGTACTGGTGAAATAGATTTTTTATTATAGTTGAGGTGAAAAGCCTCTGCCCTCATGGATGCGGGTGTCAGCTGTGTCAAGGGAAAGCAGGTAATCGAGGAGTACCTTCCAAGGCCCGGAGCAGCAGTCAAGATGTCTGGGAAGCAGCTGGGGCAAGTTACAGGGAAGCAGACCCAAACACCAAGGCCTTTTCCTTTTTAGGATGCAATAACCTCAACCAGCTTGGGCTAGCCTTGGGGATACAAATGGCTGAAACTTCCAGAGAAAACCAGGAGGCAGCAGAAATAAAGAGACAGAAAATAGAAACTATACAAACAGTCTCGCATTGTGGCCTATGATGATGACTTTGATGATGGCAGAGAGGGACAGCTGGAGAACAAGGGGACAAGAGCTGAGTGTGGGGTGGAACATGGAGAGCAATGGCTTGGCTACGTTTTGGCTGTGACCCTGGGCAAAACCCTCCAGATCTGTAAAATGGGGATGATACTACTTAATCATCATATTACCCTGAAGCCTCAGCAAGATATTGTTAATGAGAATATCCAGCAATTATGTAGACAAATGGAAAATGAAAATAATTATAGCACAAAAATTAGAATTAAAGGTAAATGAAACCGGGCTGGAGCAGTGGCTCAGCGGTTACGGCACTTACCCAGCATGCGCAAGTACACGGACGGGTTCAAACCCCAGCATCCACGTACCCAACTGGATGTTGGAGCAACGAAAGCCATGTGAAAAACTCAATAAAAATTGATTCTCTGTCTCACTGTCCTTCTCTTAAAAAAAAAAAAGATAAATGAATCCAAACTTCATGTATGTTTGGGCAAGTTAAATAAATGAGCACAAAGAAAAAAGCAGGAAAGAAAATGTGTGTGTTGGACCATATGAAATTACCAATGGAATTTTGTATGCTTCAACTTAGGTGTGTTATTGAGGTAAACAAATGTGCCTTTAATTATTAAATACCATCTTAATTTTCTCTGGTTTATCATTGGGACAGTCCATTTAAAAGGGGGAACACTACATGATACTTATTTTGATGGCAGAGTGCCTCTGGAATCCACACATCCACTTATAAATATTCATATGGTAGGAAGTGACCACGGACAGGAGGAAATACTATGTCACCTGAGAGTGTGTCATGTGCAACAGAATCTGCACAGACTTCAGAGATAAATGCCAACAATGTCCTGACTCCCCAAATACGGAAGGAGAGTAAGTATGGGGAGTGGAACTCTTCCTTGCAGGGACCAGCCTCACTGTTCATGTGACTCAAGTTCATGGTGAGAAACAACAAGGTCAATGTATAAATGCCAAGCATCCAAGGCACTTTATCTTCTGTAATCCACACAACATTCCTGTGTTCCTAATTTCACACAGAATGAAGCTACGGCTCAGAAAGGTTGAAATAACTAGCCCAAAGTCCCAAGGCTACCATTGCATACAGCCAGGATGTGAAATTTATCTCTGAACACCATCAAAGCATTCGCTGTCAGGTTCCCTGTCACAGTTCCCTGTCCCTGTCACGGCCACGGTAACACTGACCATAGCACTCCCTCTTCCCCTTACCACCTACTGGGAGAAATGATAGTGCAATGTATTAATTCATATTTATTAGGAGCATTTGTGCAGGGTGCTGGTGATCTTTATCAAGGGAGAGGTGAAGTCCTATTCTTGGAAGCCACCGTGAGCAAAGTGCAGTGTCCATGATGCCCAGGGCAGGGGGTCTTGCAGGGCTTCCTCCTGGCCCTTGGTGGCGAATCCCCTCTTGTTCATGCCATTTGAGTGTCTACAGATGCAGCCACGACCCCAGCACCCCTACCAGAATTGAGTGTTCAGAAACTGGGGGATAGCAGAGTCTGGCATGGAAATGACAGAATGAGGATTTGAAAGCAGGAGCCTGGGTCCAGTTCAGGCCTCACTATCACTAGGCTTGTGACCTTCTATAAGCCCCTCAACTGCTGAGTTACTTTAATATTCTGAAAATGAGAATAATTTTTAGTCACCAGGGGCAGGTGAGAGATTGCCCAAGAGTGCTCTGAAAATAATACCAAATAAATATTAGTCTTTATTCTCCCTTACATTCTTGCTAATCAAACTCAGATAATTTGCATTCAGGCAATCTGTGTGGCTTCATTAAATACTCTATTTGAATATTCCGAACCTCTCCTCCTGTGCAGGAAGAATTAATTATGTTGCATGCATCTGCCTTGAGGGCAGAGCAGTTCTACAGAAGGGAAGAGCCACAAAGAAAAATGAGCGCCAGGCATCTTTCTAAGCCAGCCCCTTCTTTCCATTTCTTCTTGGGCAAAGATATGTGAAACACATGCTGGACCCTAACGTAGTTTCAATTATCAAAGAGCCAGTGAGTAAGGGAAGAATGTGAAAACTTTTGCTGGAAATCCTAGCTGCACTGGAGCCACCTAGGGATGCCACCATTTCCTCTGTGGTTCTTCCCTGTCTGCAGACTGGACACCGTGTCTGAAGGACTGTGCCCTGACCGCTGACCTTCAAGGGTCTGGAGCGCTGCTGTATATCATAGGATAAAAATCAGCAGCTGTCCAACCACCTGAGTGGGCCTGGACATCTGGTTGGTGTCCTTCCAAAGGGCTCTGTCCTAAGCAACCCTCAGGCAAATGCTCTAACTCCCATGTGGACTCGGGCCAGGCTTCTGTGCTGGCTGTTGGCAGCCAGCTGCTGCACTCCAGATGACGCTGGTCATGAAGAGTTGGGCTGTTAGCTCAGTTCTTTCAATGACTAGATCAAATGTGACAGGTGAGCAGTCAGATTTATTTGCTCTGCTCTAAACTCTTGTATCAGAAAGCAACAGAGCGCAAGCCAGAAAGGTCAACTTGGGGTGCTGTGTACATACTGTCTTCGCTGCGCCTTTGTTTTCAGTTATCTCAAGTTGTGTAGAGGGGAACTTCAGGTAATTGGCTTGCAGATATCCAGAGATGGGTATTCAATGACATTTCACTGAAACTATGGTCTCCAAAAACTCGGGAACATCCGCAGCCGGCTCACCTGCATCTGACATGTCCCTGTAGTGCCTTAGTGCAGAGGTGAGGAGAGTGTTCTCCTGTCCTGGTGCCTGTGGGATGGTAGGGAGAGGACACAGTGCTGTGAAGACAGTGGGGAGAGCACCATCCTGGAAGTCAGACCTCCCTCCCAACTGTAACCAAAGCCACTATGACACTGACTGCCTCCCAGCTCCAACTTCCTGTATTTGAATCCATCTGCAACCATTGCAGGAGACCACCCCTTGCTCTGATAAGCATTCGATTATTTGAAGGGAAGAAAAAACTTTTTATTGAAATGAAACCAGCTTCTCTAGAACTTTATTCCAAGAGTCCATTAGATAGGCCACATTTGTATCAGGTCTTCAGAAAATATGGGGCAGTCCAAGTAAAAGGAAAAGGTGCCTTCACAGACTTTTCTATTCCTTCCCTCCTAATCTATCACAAATGTTCTTTAGCTTGTTCACTGGCTTGCTTTTTAAAGCAAGACACTTAGACTCATATCTTGATAAATTACAAAAGTCTTTACCATGTGCCTCGTTCCCTCTGCATCTCCTCTGTCTTCCCTGATAGAGCAAAACCTTTGCTGCGTACCACGCACGTGTGATGCGTACCACTCAGAACATGAGGCCCGTGTGAACTCAGGAGGACAGTTGTG
>PVKS010024495.1:0-30995 GCA_004027875.1 Aplodontia rufa
AAAATCATAATTGAAAAGTAAAATCTTGTTTTAAAAAAAGACAATCATTTTAAAATTCATTTCTCAACAGCTGAGATCTATGGAAACCACTCATTAGGCATTATTTTTGCCATCCCAATAAGAACAGTTCGTGGGAATCTTTCAGATTTCTCCCCCAGTCACTTCTGAAGAAGTGCAGCAGTTAAAGCCCACTACATTGTCTGGGCACTTTTGCCTCTGGCTTAGGAGGGGTCCTGTATGAACTCACTCCCATCTTCTCCATCCGGTTCCTTTCCATCCTGTGGCCCCAGCTACATGGCCTGACAGGCTGCAGCCATTAGTCACGATTTAGCAAACGAGACCTGGGTTCTTCCTAACACTGATTTTGCCTCCACCTCCCCTAGAAAAGGGAAAATTTAGGTGAAATTAAAACTGACAAGGGATTGCCAATACTACCAGATTTAGGATTTCAAGCCTCTAGTATTCTTAATAAAATTGTGAAAGAGAGGGTACACCAAACTAAAAAGATAGCATTCAAGATGGTAAGCTATCTCTTATGTATCTATGATCTATTTGTTAGTATTTTGGACAATTATGAAGTGTCTTATTGAAATACATTAAGTATTTTGCTAGACTTAGATCATACTTATTTGTACTTACATATACTGTTAATACAAGTTTTTACATTTTCTTCCCTTTCCAATAAAAATAAAAGGAATTTTTTTAATGAGCAAAATGATTAATCCTTGTTAGGAAGTTGCTGAAAGCTTAATGTGAAATTGGATTGAGAAGTGTGACTAAGACATGCTTCAGTTGAGAATGGAGAACATGAGCCTTTCCCTGTTACACTCACTCTTGGCAATAAATTGCTAGGACTATATCTTGAGATTTCAAAAGCTGGATTATATTCTAGATTTCCCAGCCTTACCAAACCTAGGAAAACCATTGGGTAACACAATCATGGTAGCCAGAATTTGCCAGCCTCAACATGATATTGGCCTTTTCCTCCAATGTCTCTGCCCACTACTGGAAAGCACCCTGCCTATTCTGGGGCCCAGCTAACAGCCAGTGAGTTGCCCTTTCTTCCACTCTCCCATTTCCAAGTTCACATAGCTGGATCTGGGTGACTTCATGCACTGTATGTTGTAGCTGTATTTTCCCTTGTTCTGTTTTCTCTGTTTAGAGTAGATGTTGGCCAACTCCAGAGGACCCCAGTCTCTTCTTGTACAAGACTTTAAGAATTTTTTTTGTACTTTTAAAGTTGAAAGACCAAAGGAGGAGGTAGAAAAGGGAAGAGGATAGGAAGAAACAATTAAAAGAAAAAGGAGATGAGGAAGAAGAAGAGAGAGGGACAAGAGGCAGTGGAGCAGGAGGTGGAGATGGTGGTGGTGGCAGAGATGTGGGTGGTCTGCAAAGCTTGAGATATCTTTACAGGAAAGTTTTGCAGACCCCTGGATGGCTGACCTCACTCACAGAATGTGATATCATTTTAGATAGGTTAGGAAGAGGATACGAGGAAAGTTCGGGGAGTGGGGGACAGAAAAACAACAACTAACTACCCTGGTCCAAAGGAATTCTTTTTTCTTTCTTTTTTTTTTTAATTTTAAGAGAGAAGGACAGTGAGAGAGAGAGAGAGAGACAGAGAGATAGAATCAATTTTTATTGAGTTTTTCACATGGCTTTCGTTGCTCTGACACTTAGTTGTGTATGTGGGTGCTGGGGTATGAACCTGTGTACTTGTGCATGTCAGGCAAGCACCGTAACCGCCACGCCACTGCTCCAGCCCCCAAAGGAATTCTCCATGAAAGCTTTTTCTAAATACTTTTCCCAGTATAGGCAAACACTGTTGGTTGACTCCACAACAGACATTGTATCTCAATTTTCGTCACAATGAAACTTACCTCCCCATCTTAAGCAAGTAAGTTTGGGTGAATACAACCAAGGCAATTCCATTGGTTTGGAACTTGGTACAACTTCTAAATCTGGCCAATTAAGCATAAAGGTAAGTTCACTGTGGGATGCATGAGAACAAATGCCTTTCTTTCAAAAGGAAGCCAAGGAGGGAATGTGTCTTCTTTATCACTTTGCAACTGTGGGTAAAGATGGAATTCCGGGAATTATCACAGCCATCCTGCAATCCACAGGCAGGGTGGAAAGTGGATCAAGAAAAGAAGAGGGAAAAAATCAGCCCTCAGTTTATCCACCTGACAATTTGGCTTGCAAGACAATGAAACCTCTATATTGTCAAATCTACTTTTAGTTGTTCCTTGCCTTCCCTTTAATTCTGAGGCATCCTAACACAACTGCTTGTAGGAAAAACTTCGTGGCTACCTTGGTCATTTCGCAGAAGAAGCTAAAAAGTACAAAAACACGTCAGGACCATGTCCTAATGGAATGGAGCGATGAGTTTATTAATCTATCTCTTCAAACATACCACTTTGCAATCTGAAGCAAGCATGAAAAGTGGATCTCAGGATGAAGCCTTTATGAAAATTCTTGGTTTAGAGGAACTGTGATCCAGAAGGTAGATTGGATCTTCCCAGTCATCAGTAAGTGAGTGATTTCAGTTGTTCAGAAGGGAAGTTCGAGTTTTTATTTATTTTTTGTGGTGCTAAGGATCAAATCCAGTGCCTCACATGTGCTAGGCAAGTGCACCACCACTGAGCTACAACCCCAGCTCTGGGAATTAGATTTTGACTTAATCTATCAAATAGACTGCGATTCTGAAATGAATTTTACTCTTGATATATATGGGTTTTTTTTCCCTAACCCACAGATATTTTTGAATAATGTAACAGGACAAATCCCAATAAATTTCAAATTACAGAGTAAGAATAATTTTAAGATTCAAAAGTAAAGCTGCCAAGAGGACAGAGCAAATCTGAAGGGCACAGAGCTCACATCTCCCTTGCCCCCTCTGCCCCTCACCTCGGCCCCTCCCATGCTGACATATTACACTCGCCCCGTCCAGTGTGCTGGTGGCCATGTGTGCTGCCACACTTGCTAGAAGTTATAATAGTTTATTCCGAATGTCTTGGCTTTTACAGCCTAAACTGAGGCCTTTAGTGGCACTTGGAAATTATTTTTGTGGTTTACTTTTATAGATAACACATTTCCCACCCCTACCCTGTTCTTTTGGCTCCTTCAGAAATTTGGTTGAGGGAAACCACACAGAATTCTGAAATCTGTAGGCCAGGTGCCCACATCACAGTGACTTGGATCCCCACACTGGTGGCTTTTGGCAAGACATCAAAGTCTGTTCTTTCTCCTATTATCATTCCTAACAGGAAATTTGACTCCAGTGAATATATATAATATTTTCAGTAGCTTTAACTCATAACCCATTAATTACTTTTGGTTTTATTTATTGTGCTTCTGGTATTTCTCTTAAATTTAAAACTCTCCAAGAGTCTTTTAATTTTAATATTATACTATTATTTATGGGCAATTGTAGCAGGGGTACTGGTAGTAGCAAGAAAGAAATTGATGGAAATTCTTGTCACTCTTCTCTCTCAGATCACCAAAGTCACCAACTTCCTTTATTAGCCTGCCCATCACTGCACTAAGAGAGGCACAAAAATGTCCTGAGAAAGGGCTTTTTCAGGAAATGCTGGGGCAACTACAGGCAGCCTATGACCTAGAATTCTGCCCAGTGACTCCTCTGCTGGTAAAGAATATCCAAGAAGCCCCACGAAGGAAATGATCCCTCCTGTTCGCCTACCGCTGAGAAATGTGAAGCAGAAATTGTCCAGGGCTGTGCGCACGTGAGAGTCTGATCCATCCGATCCCCCTCTTCTTTTCCCTTCACATCCTTGTCATTACATCCTTCCACTAGACAAGGTCAAGTTGACATCCACAGGAACTACTCTCCCATGAAGCACCCGTGCAATCTGAGCTGCATTGCTGCGCCGTCCTCTGTTATCTGCATCTCATTTTATTGACCCAATACGTTTCACCCCCAAACCATATGCATACAAAGCACTTTTTCCTAATCACTCAGCGTGGGTTGAATGCTGAGCCCCAAAATGATACCTCCGTAAAACTCGTGTGGCATTATTTGGAAAGGCGTGTTTGCAGATGCAGTTAAGTCGTGGATCATGAGACCATCCTGGGTTAGGGTGGAGCCTGAATCCAATGACACATCCTTCTAGAAGGAATGGGAAATCAGAGGCAGACACACAGGGGGAAAGAGCACGCGACCACAAAGGCGGAGATTGGAATGATGCTGCCACAAGCCAAGGAGCTCTAGTGCCTCCGGTAAGAGACAAGAAAAAGTTCTTCTCGAGAAGCTCTGGGAGGGAGCGCTAACTTTTTTTTTTTTTAAATACAGAGGGACAGTGAAAGGGAGAGAGAGAGAGAATCAATTTTATTTAGTTTTTCATGTGGCTTTCATTGCTCTGACATTTTCATTGTGTACGTGGTGCTGGGATTTGAACCCACATCCTCACACACGCCAGACAAGCACCATAACTGCTGAGCCACTGCTCCAGCCCCAGTGATCTGTACGTTGTAGACATCTTGTTTCAGACTTCTGGTCTCCGGAATGGTGAGGAAAAAAATTTCCAATTGTTTTAAACCACCAAATTTGTGATGACTTGTTGTGGCAGCTATAGGAAGTGAACATGCCATCTGAAGGTTCTGGTTAGAAAATTATACTTTGCCTTATTTCAGTTTATTTTGCCTTAATGGGAAAAAAAGAAGAAAAGAAAGCAAGCAGTTGACAGGGGTTGAAACAGCTTAACAAGAACACATGGCAAGGGGCTGGAGAGGTGGCTTAGTAGTTGAAGCACTTGCCTGGCATGTCCAAGGACCCAGGTTCAAACCCCAGCACCACATACACAACTAAGTGTCAGAGAAACAAAGCCAGATGGAAGGAAAAATAAAAGCTGATTAAGCTGATTCTCTCTTTCTATCTGTCTCAGTTTCTCCCTCTCTCTCTTAAAAAAAAAAAAAATACATGGCAGGTTGTTCAGAGACATCCCTGGCAAGCTCTACCATAGCTGTAGCAAAAATGTTCAAGAGGGATACTGGCCAAATTATACTGTTGTATTGTGTCTACATATGAATATGTAATAACAAATTCCATTGTTATGTACAACTATAATGCACCGATTTAAAAAATGTGGGAAAAATAGCATTGTGTTCTCAGAGCATGTCATGGTTTGGGTGTGAGGTGTCCCCTCAAAACCTTCTGTGTTAATGCAGGACTGTTCAGAGGGGACGTGATTGGATTAGGAGAGTTGTTTCCTAATCGTCCATCTTAGTTTGAATGGCCTAACTGGGAGGTAACCATGGGCAGGTGGAGCATGGCTGGTGGAGGTGGGTCATTAGCAGGGTGCATCTTCCTGGTGGCCCCTTCCCTCCTCGCCCCCCGCCCTCGCATCCTGGCCACCAGGAGGTGAGCAGTGCTCCTCCATCACCTCCTTCTGCAGTGTTTTGCCTCATCTTGGGCCCAGAGGATGGAATTGACCCACCATGGACTGAACCTTTGAAACTATGAACCAGAATAAATTTCCTCTCCTCTAACTTATTCTTGCCAGGGATGTTGGTCACAGCAATGCAAAGCTGATTAGCACAGAGCAAGAATTCATCTCAGACCTGGCCATTCTCCGTAGCGACATAAGGTAATGGAAGTTGCACTAGGAATCAGAAGCCGAGGTCATTGCTGCCCACGATCACAGACACTGGGTCATCATTTTTCCATCTTGTCTCCCTGTATTTCATGACATGGAAGTCTTGATAGAAAAATAGAATGATAAAATAAGAGCTGTGAAAATCAGCCACAGGTAAGATTGTTCCATGAAAAGAAGCTCATATTACTACAGAAGAGAGAAACGGAAAGAAGAAACATATGAGGTCATGCCCCATGCATCACGGAACCCAAGCAACGAGGAGTTCCTCACTCACAGGACCCTGCGCAACCTCTGCGTAGCCCACATGTGCAATGCCACCTGGTCCCTCTGATGAATTTCCAGAACTCTCAGATCTTCCTCTGCTCCTTCTTCCTTGCAGATGAAGTCAAGTTCCCCTAAAGCATTTCCCCTCACAGGCACAAAGCCCTGGGTTCCATGCTTAGCAACAAAAAGGAAAAATACAAGTTGTGCTTAGATATCTTCGGGGGACTTAGCATTCAGAGCCAAATGGAACCTAGCACCCGTCCTGGCCATTGGGTCCATACACTAGTATTTTTCTGGGAGTTTTGGAAGACATCTGAACACCTTGGTACCACTCAGGCCTGCCTCTTGGCCAAGTCTGGGGATGTTTCAAAAGAAACCCAGAGCAGCTGAGGTGGTGGTTTGAAGGAAGGTCTCCTAGTCCTGTCTGCCAAAGCTAAACAGCTGAGTAAACTCAGGAGCAGAACCGCACCGTTAGTAATGCCACCCCGCAAAGTTGCAGTCCTTGACACAAAAGCCCTGGGTCCCCTGCAACAGGGCACACACACAGCTTGTCGGCCAGGCTTGGGGCAAGATGCTAGGATTCTCATGCGGCTTCCAAACCAGGAACATTCAGAAAAGAAGAGCAAGGAAGGAACATGAGAGAAAGGACAGTCAGGCCAAGGCTGACCCAGCTTTACAAATAAATGCTGTAACATCAGCCTGGAAATGCGTTAGGGGAACTTGACTTCCTTGTGCCTCCTTGCCTCCCAGCCAATCAAATTATATTTAAAATGAAAATCTCTTTTACATTCATGATTTATGCAACCTGTCATGCTAGCTACATGATTTAATTATGGTCAGTCCAGTGAACTGGAAAGAATATTGAACTGACACATGTCTGGATTCAAGGCCTAGACACGGTCACTTGAATGAAATGGTTTAGAAGCACTTTTACTTCAGTCTCAATTTCCTCATTTATAAGGTATGGGAGCCTCATTAGAAGATAAGAGGGCTGTTCTTAAAAGCATATTTGGAGAAAAGGTAAAATATCAAAAGGACAATGATTATTGAAATGCATTCATAAGTTACCAGGACTTAATGACCTTCAAGTCTACCGTAAGCTACTAATATCAACTCCTGCGGAAATCAGTCCTGTGGAAGTTTGTACAGATCACAGGCCTCTGATACACACGAGAAGTATGTCATGACTGAGGAACACCACTACCTGGTGACAACTTAAAGTGGGGCTTCCTTAATTCTGAAAGTATTAAGATACAACAGAGGGGCCGCAGCAGTGGCTCAGTGGTTGGAGCGCTTGCTTGACATGCACAAGGACCTGGGTTCAAACCCCAGGATTGTATACACAACTAAGTGTCAGAGAAACAAAGTCCAGATGAAAAAATAAATAAAATTGATTCTCTCTTTCTCTCTCTCTCTCCCTCTCTCTTAAAGAAAAAGAGAAAGATAATAGAAATCACTAAACATGACCCAGCAACCCAAGCATATCAATAAGTGTAAAGTATGAGTCAGAAAGACTCCAAAAAATGGTTCTTCCTAGGCCAATATGAAAAATGCAGGTTATAAAACAAATAATAAAGAGCAAAATAAAATAGCCTATGTGCACAATTCCTAGTAAAAATCAAAGTATGAAAATCAAGAGGTAAATCCATCTATGTGAACATTGGGCTTTATGCTTTTTAAAGTTGTTATTATTATGCTCTTAATTGCTTTTGCTTTTATCTTAGGATAATCTTTTATCTTAGGATAATTTGAATTCTCGATTTTGTGCATTTGCAAAGTCAGTGGAGGTAAGCATCAGCCACACAGGGACGCTGTCATAGTGCGGGGGCTGTGTATTAATGACAGAGGTCCTGAGATGATCGACAGAAGCGATCAGTATCCTTAGTGCACAAACGCAGGCCTGGGACTTCTACCCTCTGCATCCAGGATGCCGTCTGATAATTCTGCAGCAGGAGAGACATGAATATAGACAGTGAGGGGTGGGAGAGGATGGATCAATGGGATCAAAGCCTGCCACTTTGAGGCTTCGCCTAAAGCAATTCTCCTGCTTAAGAAAACACTTCCTGGGTGTGGGGGGAGGGGCGGGTGGTCCCTGCACTGCGCCCCCAGCCCTCACCACCTGCTCCGCTCCACTGTGGTCATTTTCACAAGTCAGCAGGGGGTAGAGGCAGGAGACATATCCAGCACATCCTCAAAATAACCAAGCGCTTTGTGCCAAAAGGAAATGTGGGCTAAGAACTATAATGAGAGGGTAAGCAAAGAGCCACTGGAAAGCAGTGCGATGTGTCAGGCAGAGAGAACAGCAGCCCTACTGGCCCCGGTACAGCCCAGAGCCTTAATCTGTAAATCACTGTGGAGCCCCATATGTCAAAAAATGTGGCCACCCCTGGAGTAAAAGTATGAGGCTACAAAGCCAACTCCCGCTCCAACCTCCTGCAGATAACCCATGCGAAAATGCAGAGACACCCCAGAGTCCAGGAGAGAGGGGCAGGCTGGTTTGCCAGAACCTAATTATATTTAATCAAGATGTCGAAAAATGATGAGCACGTGTCCCATAATCCCAAACGAGAAACACACCCATGTGCGCGCACACACTCACACCCTCGCACTCTACTCTTAAGAATGCTTGACTGTGCATTCTCTCGTCTCCCTTTATAAGCCTACTCTAAAACTCCTGGCACAGGCCTGAAAGTTATTAGTAATTTAGCTGAAACGTAAAATTTTACTGTGGTGCGTTGGTAGCTATTATGAGGTATACATCTGTGTGGTTCTGGCAGGTTGAGGTCCCTCCTACCACCCTTCATCATGCTACGGAAAGCATTTAACTGTGCTGGGGGTATCGGGCTCACATTTTGGGATTAAATTAGAGACAAGAGAACGTTAAAATACCTTTTCTTTTCTCCATCCACACTAACCATTTTGAACTGGGTTCTTGGGCCAAGTCCCACTAGAGAAAATGTGATTCTCAGGAAATTTGGATTCATTAAATTGCCTCGCAAAAACCCTCGTGTACAGAATCATCAGGTCTAACAAACTCTGGGTTGCTTTGCCCCTGTTTATCAGATCAACCCAGGCTCCTCAGTTTTGGAGCTCACTGGAGAATCCAAGTGTTTTCCCTCATAAATTCCAACACGAAGTTTCCCTAAATGACAAAGCAAAAGAAATAATAATGCCCAGCTTTTTTCAGGAGAATTTTTTTTTACAATAGTATGTTTTTACTATCATTAACAAAAACATTTAGCAAACAAGAATAATTTGATATCTGTGACAATAAGATAATTCCATAAATAAGTATTAACACATTAACATTCTCTTTTATTTAGAAAAAAATTCTTAAAGAAAGTGAAGTTCAAAATACACAGTGAAACCTCAAAAAATACATATTAAGAACAGAGGTACAGTGGCTGGAGTGGTGGCACAGAAGTTACAGTCTTGCTTGGCATGCACGAGGAGCTGGGTTCAAACACCCAAACCCTGTACGCAATGAAGTGTTGGAGTAACAAAAGCCTCAAGAAAAACTAAATAAACTTGATTCTTTATCTCAGTGTCTCACTCTCTTAGAAAAAAGAATAACACTGCTGCAAATTTTCTAACATAATGAAATATGTGAGAATTATATATTTTTTTAAATTTTTATTCGATAAACATGGTCCTCCAACTTGGAGGGGTTCATCGTCAAACAATCAAGAACAAAAGTATAATGACAGAGCAAGCCAATGCTGGTGCCAGACCATGGTTTCCCCCTCTTTGGTTCCCCATGGTTCCATGTTTCACTCTACTTAACCCCTGAGTTAATTGGACTTCTCCTGGAAGTTGGAGGTTCACCTAAGATTAGATTCCCCCATACTACCTCCCTCTGGTCATGACCTTGATGTCCTTCCTATTCCCTTAGGAGAATTTTTATTATATTCTTGCAGTTTGTCTCATGATTTTCAACCAAAGTCTTCCTGGAACCTAGGATTTAGGTGTAACTAACTATATTTACATGGCCAAATTTTTATGCTTTTGAGCACTGTACCATTTGCACATATATGAGATTTTATTATCAGAGTGACTTTGCAGAAAGCACAAGGGACTCAGACTTGACCCTGGGATTCTATGCCTTCAGGGACAGCAAGTGTGAGCACTTGTGCCTTGTGCACCATGGGTGTTCTTGCGTGCACAGCAGACTAATGGCTACAGAGGTTTTAGGTGAACCCGGCTCCAGCAGCTCTGTCCAGGACACAGGCTGAGACTTCTTGTCAGTCCAGTCTGCAGATAACCACAACCGATTTATCAAAGTGAGCCCAAGAGAGCAAAAGTGCAAGTTCTGTGAGAGCAGGTCTCGGCACACTGTGGTCCTCAGGAAATACTTGCTGAAAGCACTAAGCTAATCTGACCCTGCCAGGGACTCCAAGAGCTTCTTACACTAATTTATTTCTTTCCTTTTTGCATTTTCCTAGAAAAACAATACTTTGCTAATTTACTAAAATTAAACATTCAGATTGTACCACTAAATTTTAACTATTAAATGCTAATTTATGAATAATACTATAGTCAGCATTATTTAAAGCAAAATAAATGGGTATACTCTCGATTCCCATGTTGCTTAGTCTAGAATGGAACCGCCTGAAATACCAGTGAATATGGTTTATGGGATGTTTCCAATTATGGTGTCTTCCAGAAGGAAGGCTTTTATCAACTTTGCCCAATTTCGTGGTATCCCTGTGCATTTTTCTTGCCTCTTTAAGGAAGCGGAGCCTCTTACACTGTGTTGAGAATGATATTGGGGATATAGACCAGTATTTTATATCTTTCCTACTAAGACTGCTTTCAGTAGTGAGTAGCAGAAAATTTCAGTCAATGTGTTTAAACTATAAGGGGAGATTCACTGCCTTTGTAATTAAAAAATACCAGAGAAGATAGGCTACTCAATTATATAGATCTATTTTCTGCCTAAAACTTGGCTTACCTCATGGTCCTAAAGCGGCTGCAGCTGTACCTGTAGTAACACACTTCCTCATCAATATCGTGAAAACCTTGTGTTCCAACATTTCCAGGAAAAGACATGAGATTTAATCTGCTTTGATGGCTTAAGTCAGATGGCTTAAAATACATACTCAAACCTTAACAATTATTGCTATCTACTCATCGAATGCACAGATTAGATTAGCCTGGATCATGCACTCCACCCTAAAATCAGTAGAATTAGGCAGAACCTGCTTTCTCTGAATCACACCGATCTTGAAACAGAATTCAGTACCACTGGAAAAGGACGCAAGGGATGATACAAAAATGTGAGCCAGCAATATCCCTCATAACAGTGTAATCCAGTATCCTCTAACCCAACAGCCTGCGTGTACAAATACGAATTCATTCTCCCGCAATGTTCTCCCATCCTCAGACGTTCCTGGGAAGTCCCATAGATGTCTCTGGCGTACTGAAAGTGGGGCAGATGGCTTCAGTCTGCGGTTGCCTGTCCGCAGGGCATCAATCAGTCTGAGGGACACTTGCACCATCCTACCGCCTTTTCCCCTCCATCACTCGCGCTGAAGTGTTCACGCTGCCTTGAATGATGCATCTAATTATAAAAGGCGTGTCCCTGCTGTCACCCAGCCCTGAGCAGCTTCCACCCCTCTTAAATCCCCCTGTGTAAAGAGTGCCCTCATTTAACTGTCCTGATTCCCACAGTGGCTCAAATTAGTCAGTGGGCCAGTTAGAACTAGACGTCATTGTGTCCTTTCTATGTCCCGATAATATCTCCTTCTTACCCAGGTACCCAGTGCAACCCTGTTCACCTGCCGACTTGTTAACAAAAAAAAAAAGAAAAAGAAAAGAAAAAATAAAATCAAACAAACTCCCAAGAATAAGTCAACTTCTAGAGCGGTGGCTCTAGAAACCTTAGAATTAAATGGGTCAGGCCTCACCTCAAGGAGTGACATGCGTCCTCCCTGTCCTTGCTTCCCTCCCTCTTTTTCCAGAGACTTCCATTTCTGGCTTCTGGATGATCAGTTACCTATTACCACATTCTCCCCCCGGCCCCACCCATGGGTGCTGGTGGAACCTTACCTACTTCCCGTTCCTTGTCTTCTGGGTCACTCTAGTCGGTGAAGGTGTGTGTAACAGTCACATCCAGGGAGCCTTCTACCAGTAGTGGGGGACCTCAGCCTCCTTCCTCCCAACCGCCTGACCAACCACTGAAGCTCCTCTTCAACAACAGCAGCAGAAAGCCCTGGAAAACTGAAGAGCTTCTTCGTTAAGTAAAGAAAGGTGACTAGGGAAGATCTTTGAGTGTCACCCCAAAGACAATGGGCCCCTCGCTCTTGGAGATGGCTTCTGTCCTCTCTTAACTGGACTTAGGGAGCTCACTCTTAATCTCACGTAGCATAACCAACACCTCCCGCCAGGGGCGGTCTAGTCCACACTCCCCACCCAGCCCTAACCGCCATCTCTGAACTCTAGCTTTCACCAGGTCGTGAGATAGTTTTCCCATGAGGCACTGAGGAACATTATAGAAATCAAGTAAAAGTTGTAAGTTGCCCTTCAAAAAATCATCTGGTTTGAAGAAATAAGCTATTTATTTGCAAGTAACGAAGGTTAAGTAGTCAAAGACACTGGTGTTTCCTGCCAGGGGTTACCTGACACTGTTCTTAGAAGGAGACGACCCGGTATTCGCATGCCACGGGAGAGAGCCGGTGCAGGCGTTGGAGGCGACATCAGAATGAAAGCATGGAAGAGCATGGTTGAGCTGGTCTGAAAGACATACCACAAGGGGAAGGAGAGCTGAGTCAGGGCTCATGAAGGACGGCAAGACTGAGGGGCTCTGCTTGAAGGACAGAGGTCCACTGTTGTCACGATCAGTAGAGGGATGCAGGAGGACAACATGGAAGAACTTGGACGGCGTTTGGGTCAGGGCTTGCTATCAAGTTAAGTACTTTAGCAGCTCCGGGCGAAGCCCCTGTAGAGTACTTTGACATGGTCCTAAGGTGATTCTTCAGAGGGAGCTGTTATTCAACATCCTCTGTGCAGAGAGGGCTCTCCTCGTCCCGTGGTGGCATCAACGACAAAGGTGCCGTCACAGAACATTCAGTGTCTTCTTTGGAGTTTCCACTAACAACGCTTGAAACCTCTGCTTTTGAGGCAATCGATAGAAAGGTGTTTGAGTCGAAAGAATAGAAGAGGGGACACACACACACACACACACACATGCACGCACGCACGCACACCAAACCCTAATTGCACTTTTAAAGAAAAGGAATGAAGGGGCTGGAGTGGTGGCTCGGCAGTTACAGCGCTTGCCTGGCATGTACCAGGACACAGGTGTGAACCCCATCACCACATATCCAACAGAGTGTCAAAGCAATGAAACCCACATGAAAAACTATCAGGATGAACCCAATTACTACGTATAACTATAAAGCTCTATTTAAAAAAAAATTAAGGGGGATGGAGCCGTGGCTTGGCGGTTATGGTGCTTGCCCAGCATGCACAAGTACACGGGTTCAAATGCCAGCACCCACGTACACAACTAAGTGTCAGAGCAACGAAAGCCAGGTAAAAAACTCAATAAAAAAATTGATTCTGTCTATCTCTCTTTCTCTCTCTCTCTCTGTCCTTTAAAAAAAATTAAAACTGAAAAAAACAGGGCTGTAGCAGTGGCTCAGCAGTTGGAACGCTCATCTGGCATACGCGAGGACCCAGGTTGGAACCCCAGTGCCACATACACAAATAAGTGTCAGAGAAACAAAAGCGTGATAAAAAAGTTGATTCTCTCTCTCTCCCTCTCAAAAAAACAAAAACAAAAACAAAACAAAACTGAAAAAAGAAAGCTAACGTTTTTAAAAAAGAAAAACATTATAATACAGAGTTAAAATGAGAAACAAGATGAAGCAATATGCCTTGGAACACCAAGGCTCGTGATCAAAAGCTAATTGTGTACTACAGAGAAAGAAATCTAATTGTGAACCATCAGAGAGAGGAGGGAGGGAAGCGCATGACAAAGTAGGAAGAATTTTTTAAAATCAGTGGTCTAATGAAGCCATTTAGATTCTCCTTGATGGATACAATTTCTTCCTCTGTCAACTGAAATGAAGCTGAGTTACTTCACCATCAGCCCAGCCTCTTCCTGCCATCTCACAGTGGTGGATGCATGTCAGCTTTTTAACATGCGCTGAGACAGGGCCCGGACTGGAGGACCTGCTGCAAGCTCAAACCCAAAGTAAACAGAACAGAGTCACCAGCCGATACTTAAAAAAGGAATTTATGGCCCATTTCCTCATTTCCCCTAGGATTTCACTTGTGAAAATAAATTCGATATTTTGGGCATTAGAAAAATATATTTTTCGAAAGAATACAGCCCAAAGTTTCATATGTCTAACCTGCCATTCCAGCAAGACCCCCAAAATGAAATCGCATCAGTGGGGACCCTACATGGGGGCACTGGACTTGAAGCCAGCAGTCTGGGGAGCCTCCCACACCTGTACACAGTGACCAGTCTGTGACACCGCCCCGGGCCTGCTGGGCCTGCTTACTGGTGTAAAATTACTTTTCAAGACCTCTTATCCACAGAGCAGTAGAGAAACATTGAACAACAGGCAATTCGCATTAGCTTAATAGACTTCCCCTTATTGTTGGTTCATTTCTCTGTCGCATGTTTTCCCTCCTGGGAAATAGAAACAGTGACATTAAGCAAAATAAATCACTGGTGTCATAAACTATATCCCATTTTCGTAATAGTTTTCTATCCTAGAAAATGGTACGGACTTTAAAATTCTGTGTAAGTCATCTTCCTAGAAGTTCTAATATGCTTCAAAAACCCTCCCAACTCCCCCACCCTCACCCCCAGCTGTTGAGGACAGGAAATAAAGAAAATAAGTCTTTTTCCTGCTAAACCTCCTAAGAAGAATTTAGGGAGTTAGCTGAGCCATTTTGGAATTTTGCTGGGAAACAAGGATCAGCGCTTCTGTGGACCTAAAGGGACATCACCACGTTGATTGGAAACCCGTAGCCTGGATGTCTTAGACGGCAGCCAAAGCTTCAGCTTATATGGCGCATCTCAACACTTGTCTCAAAGAAGCTATTCAAGGCCAGTTGACCATCCATTTCTTCCATAATTATTACTAAAGCCACTGGGAAAAGACAGTGGCTTTAAGGTGTCCTCAACCTCTCAGAGATATTTATCTCATTCTTTCTACTTCTAAAAGCAGATTCATTAAATTTCTGGGACTCTAATATGACACCAAGACAATTAAGGACAAAACTGAAATCCCTCTGGTTGGAGAAATTCTGTGCTCCCAAAGATATTTGTCAAAGTCACAAGTTTTCCTAAGGACCCTGAGTATACTCCTGGAGGACAGAGACAGCTGTCTTCTCATGTTTCTTGCATCTAGGAAAAGATGTAGCACATCATTGCTGTTCAAGAAATGTTGAATAAGTGGGTGTGGTGACACACACCTGTAACCCCAGCAGCTTGGAAGGTTGAAGCAGGAGGATCTCAAGAACAAAGCCAGCCTAAGAAATTTAATGAGAATCTGTCTCAAAATGAAAATAAAAAGAGCTGGACATGTGGATCAGTGGTTAGGTACCCCTGGGTTCAATCCCTTGTATGCCCTCCACAAAAAAACTATCAAATGAACAAATGAATGTATGAATGGTCCTTTCCCCTAAGGCTCCATTGATAAACCATTTCTTTTGCATGTTGGAAAATAAATATCTATGATGAACATTTCATTGCTAATCTTCACTTTGTTAAAGTTAGTTCTTTCCTATCTGTGTAGGCATTACAAAAATATATTTTTGAAAAGGAATACAGGCCAAAGTTTCACATGTCTAAACTGCCATTCCAGCAGGACCCCCAAAATGAAATCGCATCAGTAGGGACCCTACAATGCGGGCACTGGACTTGAAGTCAGCACTGGACCTGAAGCTAGTTCTTTCATATCTTTCAAATTCATTCGTGGAAATTTATTGAGCAACACTCTGTGCTGTGGTCTAAATTAAGTAATAGGAAACATTCATATTAAAAAAATATCTTGTAAGGTATACATAAATTTTAAAAACATGATGGAAAACAATAGTCAATTTTACTTGCTTTGACAACGCATCCTAGTAATTTTAGTAGGGATAAAGTCAATATAACCAATGAATAACATCACGGTTTACAATTTTTTAAGATACAGAAAAAGAGACAAGCAATTTTATTTAGTTTCTCATTCAACTTTTGTTGCTGCACAGCTCATTGTGTACGTGGTGCTGGGGTTCGAACCCTGGTCCTCAAACATGCCAGGCAAGTGCCATAACTGTTAAGCCACGGCTCCAGCCCACCCTTTGCATTTTTTAAAAATCTCTTCCTGGTATACACTGGCTCTCCACTATTTGCTGCATGTTCTTTCTAACCCACACAGTCAACTGGGATGGCACACCTGCACCTGCTAAAATAACCTGAAACTTTTCTACTTCAGGATGGAAACTACTACAAAAATGTCCTCTTAATTTATGGCATAACCTTTTTTTTTTTTTTTTTAAAGACAAAGGGACAGTTGAGGAGAGAGAGAGAATCAATTGTATTTAGTTTTTCATGCAGTTTTTATTGCTCCAACACTTGGTTGTATACATGGTGCTGGGGTTTGAACCCAGGTACTCCTACCTGCCTGCCGGGCAAGTGCCTTAACCGCTGAGCTACCGCTCCAGCCCCTGGCAAAACCCTTTTTAAAAATTCATTTTAATTTCAATACATAGTGCTTTGGGGATCACAGCTCTTATAAAACCACTAGGTGCTGTAAAATGCCCCAGCTCCTCCCATAAGACAAAAGAGCCACACCCTGCACCTCTAACCAGCCCTCCTTGGGACTCCTCACAACAGACCCTTTAGGTATTCAAAAGGTTATTTCCTGGTACTATTTTCCACCCCGCCCCCCTCATTTTATGCCACTTTCGCATGCATTTTCTCTAGAAGTCTGGGGTGAAGATGACTTGGGTGCTGTTTGATGGCCTTTTTTGAACAGAGAGAGAGACTGTGAGGACTTCAGTTGCCAGCGGCAAATGTCTCTTCCTCCATGTTTTTCTTTTTTCTCAAAGTGCTTAGATAATTGCATGAGCGCCTTCATTTGCTTGTGTTGACAGTCTGAAAGTGTAATGCCATCAACCCAGCTGGACAGACCTGGGACTTCTTGAACCTTCTTGCAACAGTTAAAAATGGATCATCTTCTTTCTGGATCAGAAGCTGTGGTGATTAATTCACCATCCAGGGGCTGACTTGCTTCTCACGCTTTCCAAGAAATCTCACAAATCAAGCAGAGCTCATTCCCAATTAGTTTCTATGCTCTGTATTCATCAGCAATATTCAAGAAGCTGGAATTTTTTTTCAGTATGAAGCAGATATTTTGGGAAGTGCTGTATACACAAGCTTGTTTGCACAGGATTGACATTTACACAATCATGAACAACACTTTATGTGGTACTTAGGATTTCTTTAGAGGACCTTTTCTCAAGTGCTGACCTGGCTTAACCCTACTTAACTTGTAAAAAACCCAAGAGATTATAGGAGAAGGTATATAGCCATGGGTCACCAATAGATCAGACTTTCCCTTGGTGGGGTTTCCTCAGTGCCTTTGAAGTATGGTTGAGTGCAATCTTCCTTGATGTTCCCTCTTATGGATCTTGTTTGGTTACAGTAGAGATCTGGTGGGGTTAGCTTCTTCAATTGACAAAGAATATGTTACACTTATTTTGTTTATAAATCAAATGCAAGGGTGAAGGCGTTTCCTACCTTAAGATGCACTGGCTGCCTCCCAGTGCTGCTATATGAAGTATCTGGAGTCTTAGTTTTAATTGTGAAACCCAAGACTGCTGAAGGTGGGAGAACCAGCTCCTCTCTTTATACTGCTTCCGGGTGGCAGGTGGAACTATAAAAATATGCAAACTCTTTGACTTGACAATTCTGATTCTAGAAATTAATTCTGAGGAAATAATAAGGTTGCGGGCAAATATTTAATCAGTGGAATAGTCAAAGCATTATTGTTCATGGTGTAGCAACCTTGAAAACACACAGAGGTAAAGTAAAATATATTCTTATGCCTGTAGTATGGAAAAGTAGTCGTTGAAGTGAGTGTATCAAGAGTATGATATTGACTTGGAAAGATTTTTCTCTATGTTACAGGTAGATTTTTAAAAATCTCATTCTAAGCCAAAATATGTTTATGTTTAAAAAGATGAAAAGATACATACATATGTGGTATGTGCCTCATCAAAGCAGCAAGAAAGCTCACAAATATATGGACAGGTATCAAGTAGAGAAATTATAAGTGCTCTTGATTTTCTTCCTTTTCTAACTTTTCCTACAGTGCATGTATATCACTGATTTAAACACTTAAAATATCTAAAGTTCTTTTTCCGAGGTGGGGGTGGAGGGGTTATGTTGTTTTGTTTCTGGAGTAAATAAACAGAGTTCGCTGGGGCTTGGAAGTCAGTGGAGCCAGCCTGTATACACACAGAACACAGGTCACAGCAGGAATTTGGGACTTGGTTTCAATCCAGGCTCGGCTCAGTCCACACATTCTCATACTGTGGGGCTCAGTGAGTCCTTGTACTTTTCTGGGTCTCAGTTTCCCCACCTTTAAATGAGGCACCACTATCACTCTACAGATCTTACCATCTGATTGGGGCATCTGATAAGATAACAAACATGCAA
This sequence comes from Aplodontia rufa, assembly GCA_004027875.1. Lineage (NCBI taxonomy): Eukaryota > Metazoa > Chordata > Mammalia > Rodentia > Aplodontiidae > Aplodontia > Aplodontia rufa. Next base: position 18,544 of record PVKS010024495.1, read on the forward strand.
AAACTTGGAGCAGTTAAGTGTGAAGAGCGACCAGAAGACCTGGGAATCAGCATTCGGTTCAGAGAGCAAGTCACAGGCTCATCCCAGGAGCCCAGGCACTAGCCTAGCAGTACCCCTTCTTGACAAGCTTTCTGTTCTTCCATGCTAAAAGGCATTTTGCCCATCAGCTTCAGAATACAGCTTATTTCTCTGTTTTCATCCATGAATTCAGCACAAGCAGATGTTCAGGGAGCCAAAATGCCTGCTCTGTGTTTTCCCACATTCATTTCCAGGAACCCAGTCAGTCTGCTGCTGACGACACCTGCAGGGTGGACGGCCTTAGACAATCCCACTGCACTTTGAAGCCCTGGCTTGTCGATGTTAAATATGCCATGGTATGCACAGCGTGCTGTGTTTTCATTTTTCCACAAGAATGTCACAATAGCCACATGAAGGCGAGGTCTTACTACACAAATCCACGCGTCTTCAAGTCGTCATTCTGGAAAATGACCTCCCACAGCCTCTACTTGGGAGAGTTCCTTTATCTTTGGATTTTTTCCCCTGCTTATCTAACTCCTGTCCCCAGACTGATAAAAAATGAAAGTCTAGTGCAGAGTTCGTTATGTCTGAAGATTTAGTTGCCTAAGCTGTGGGGCCCGGGCTGTTCGTTTTGAGTCCCACTTCATAGCTTTCAAGCCTGCAAAAAATAGAACTTGGACTTCCAAGAGGGAAATAAGTTTTCTCAGGTAGTGCGAGAGGGGGATGCCTTATCTGACTGCCCCCCAAAGATCCACTCCCAACTGTTAGAAAATAGCAGATCAAGTCGCCAAATGGGGCATCTGCATGATGGAATCTTCTATACTTTCTACCTCCTGAAATTCAGAGCAATAAATCATTTGCCAAAAACTTTTATTTTATATTGATATTTTCAGAAATATTTTTATAGTACCCTTATAAAGTTCTTCGGATTTATTCTTTACCCAAATGACTACAGTCACTTAAATAAAACAGGCTGCTTTCCATCCCAGAAGCTAGGTATTTACCAGGGTAGGTAAGAAAATGAGATTTTGCCGGCAAAACAAATGAAAGTGTTTGGAAAGCAATTAAGGTCCGTTCCTTACTGTCCTGGTGGGCGTTCGGAGGAGAGTTTGGCTGACATCGGTTCTGATAACCAGAGAGCTCTTTGTTCGTGGCTGCCCATCCTGGTGCAAGGTTGCATGACATTTTAAATCATTTCAACCATTCCAACCATGGCAAATGATGGCCAAAAGAACTGCATCGGCTCAGAAGAGACAAAGGAACACTGTTGGAGAAAGTAAAGCGGTCGTATTATTGCTTCATTTTAAAATTAATAGACTTGGTTATAGTTTCTAAGCACACTTGGAATTCCAGCTGCCAGAGAATGGGTGTGAACACTGAAAGCCCTCTTTAGTCCGTGGACCCAGGACAGGTAGTGGTGTTCTGCAGCAAAAGGCACAGGTACTGGCAGTGTGAGGCCAGCACAGAGCGCCTGCCAGGAGGCTTCCACACTGTCCTCAGGGAGCTGCCTCTACGCAACGCGCAGGCTTTGATCTGTGCTGAGTCTGCTCCAAGCCGGCCAACCATGCGGTGGGTGTCCACGAGTTCATTTTACAGGGACCATCAAAGCAGCTTTCAGATGGCAAAGGCTAACAACCTGGCCTCTATTGGAACAGCAAGCAGCTCTTCAAACTGTCTAATTCTCACAGCTTATTAAACAGAAAGAGAGCTAAGAAATAGAATGGGGAGTCCTCTGCAGAAGTGAAAAGAAAGAGATTTGAACTGTGATCGTTTATGCCAACAACCAGCATCCTCTGAACACCAGTTTTCCTACTTTTAAAGTAAACCATTTGTAAGTGTTAAACCTCAGAGTTCACACAATTTGGGCAAATCACAAATTAACCCACAATGCATATTAAGCTTTAAAGGGATCACAAAAATATGGATTAGAGATTTGTCTGAAGACAGGGAGGACAATCATGCTCCTGAGAAGACCAGACATCAGTATATGTCATTAACCAGTAAGTGCCCTTCAAGAGGAAGATAAAAATTCATCATCAAACAAGATGGAAGACTAAAATGACCGATATTAGCCATCCACAGAAGAAGATATATAAATAAGCAATAAACATGAATATATGCTCACCAATGCCCAGGGAAATATAAAGTGACAAGATAGTATTTTAATAAGTTTGCAAAATTTTTTTTTTCAAAAAATTGATAACATCTCACATTGGATGGGATGTTAAGAAATGGGCACCCTCATATATTATTGGCAGGAGTGTAAATTGGAAGAACCTTTGTGGCAGACAAGAAAACACCGTAGCAGCTATAAAAAACACATTAAATGCACACGTTGTATGGATTAGATAAAACCCCAGGAGCCAGGGCTGGAATCTGCTCAGTGGTAGGGCACTTGTCTTGTATGCATGAGACCCTCAGCTCATTCCCCAAAGAAATTAATTAAACCACAAGCCAAAAAAAAAAAAAAAGAATATGAATCTCATGAACCAATTTCAGATATTTTGCTCAATTATAGAAATTTACTCTCAATCAAATCAGGGGTTCCCTTTACCCTGGGGTCCTTCCAATGTTGTTGCTGGGTGGATTTATCTCTGTATGATACATAGCATTTCCTCCCTGGGACCCTGATGTCTGCCCAGGGCTCCATTTCCTAGGACTGTCTTCCTCCCCAAGATTATAATCTGGGAAAAATAGGGCCTGGCCTGTGATTTGGACCTTAAAAATGCCTCCCCTGTCCTCACTTCCCCTCCACCACCTCCTTCTCCACCATGCCAGAGAAACTTTTTCTAACCTAAAACACAAGTTTGCAGTCATTTATGACATGTCTCCCACATATTTTCACCTTGCAAAAAGTTTTCTTCAGTCTCCTAAGAATTTAAGCCTTTGGAATCTGAAGCCTTGAAGACTTTTTCTCTTTTTTCTCTCTCTGATCTTAGAACAGGAATATCCTTCCTCACTTTCAATGGACATAGAAGACCCTAACTGATTGAATGAGGGAAGGATTGGAAGGAGAGAGAAAATGATTAGTATTATTTCCTAAATATCCAACTTATGACCTTGCCACCCATCCTTAGCAATGCATAAATAATCAAATGTGTGTGTCAATACAGATACATGGATGATTATTGTGGCACCATTTATAATAGTGAATAATTAGAGATGACTTAAATGTCCACCATGACCAGGAGAGGAATAAATAAACCGTAATAAACCCATACAACAGAATTCTCTGTAAACATTAAAAAGTATGGACATCTCTATGTGCTAACTTAGAAAGATCCTATGAATATTCTGAAATGCAAAGGACAGACTGGGCTGGGCACAGTGGCACATGCCTGTAATCCCACTCTAAAGTCTGAGGCAGGAGGATGTCAAGTTGAAGACCAGCCTGGGAAACTTAGGAAGACCATGCCTCAAAATAAAAAATAAAAAGGACTGGGGGTGTAGCTCAGTGGCAGAGAACCCCTGAAATCAATCAACACTACAGGAGGAGGAGGAAAAGGAGGAGGAAGAGGAGGAGGAGAAGGAAGTGGAGGAGGAAGAGGAGGAGGAAGGACAAGAAGGAGAAGAAGAGGAGGAAGAAGAAGAAGAAGAAGAAGAAGAAGAAGAAGAAGAAGAAGAAGAAGAAGAAGAAGAAGAAGAAGAAGAAGAAGAAGGCGGCGAAGGAGGAGGAGGAGGAGGGGGGGGGAGGAGGAGGAGGAAAGAGGAGGAAAGAGGAGGAAGGAGGAGGATGAAGACAACGATGACAGGGGAAGGGGAAGAGGAAGAAGAAGGAAGAGGAGAGATGGCAAAAATTAGCAGTAATAATCTCAGAAGAGTAAATTTAGAATGAGGAAAAAAAATTCCTTTTTTACCTTATGACATTTTAAATATTTGATTTGATTTAGCAAGCCCCTACTACCTTGACAAACTTTTTAAATGCTAACAATTAAAATATTAAATACATTTCAGCACATATTAATTAATCTGATAAGAATTCACTATTGTCAAAGCCTATATAATATTTTGAGGAATTAGGAGTTAATACACAAAATGAAAACTTTGCATTTACTGCAATTTACTGTTCATTTGCAAAGATTAATCATTCAAGACTCAGTGGTGATTCTAAGAGACATTTTGTAAAGCCCTGACTGGACAGTAGAGTTCTACTATAACATAAAAGATCAAAACTGTAGAAATTTAAACACCTGATCACACTCCACCAGGCTCCATGACTCAAGTAAATGCAAAAGATTTTATTTCAAACAAATGGGTACAGTTGGGTTGACACCAAAGTGTAACATGATCCAAGCTAATATCTGTTTTAGCTGCTCTTTGTTTTAACCCTTAGTACACATCCTCTGTTGTGGGCAAAATTAGCTGCTTTGTCTTGAGTCAAATCTGGGAAGAACATGTCGTGCCAAGAATTCCACTCCAGTGAAGAAGAAGTCTCATTCATTTTACATTATCACATGAACTATTTGCTGTCATCCCCATTACACCTTATGAGTTGGGTACCTTGTCTTTCAAATTTTCCAGAAGAGGGAAATGAGGTACTGAAATGAACAACTCACCCAAGATCACAGAGACTGATACTGAAGATGCTGATATTTGAACTCAGGTGATCTGGCTTCAGAGCCAGGCTCTTAACTCCACAGACTAAGCTCAGAGGCTGACACATTCTACTGGGGGGAAAAAAAAGCATTGAAATACAATGTCATGAATTGAGGCATATATCATCTAAGCATAAACAGAGAAATTTCAGGGATCAGAGTTAAGTTCATAAATATGGGAATTGCCAAGGGAGGGAGATAGAAACAATCTCTTAACATTTTGGAACTCCCAGCTAGTGTGTGTGTGTGTGTGTGTGTGTGTGTGTGTGTGTGTGTGTATACCTATACAAACAAAATATCTTTGGCCAAATTATACTGCTATATTGTATGCATGTATGCATATGTAACAACAAACCCCATTATCATGTACAACTATAATGCACCAATAAAAATATGGAAAAATACTAAATAAATGAAATATCTTCTACATCAATCCACATTAGAGATATATGAACTGATGAGTTCTAATTTTCTAAACTGGGTGTTTGAGAATGTACCCTAATTTTAGGAGACTAAGAGAATGTACCCTAACTTTAGGAGACAATTTACACCTCTGCAAAAAGCATTGTATTTGATGGATTAAGATCTTTACCTTAACCCCTAACATACGCACTCCTGGAAGATGGGTCCAATTGACCGTCCAAATCCTGACCTTCCCTCTTTAGAAATCTACACAATAAATGAAATCTTTCTTCACTTTTCCTCTAACGACTCTAGGCATGAATACTCATTTGCAAAGATGTTGGTGTGTCATTGCCAGAATTCCCTTGCTGTGCCAATTCTATTTATTATCCTCGTACCAGACCTTGTCACCAAATAATCATGCATAAGATGCCACATGTGTCCTCTAGCGCTTCAGGAATTAATAGCATGTAGCCAATAGAAATGTAATCCCCATGTCTTCAGACAGTCACTCAGGGAAGATGGCCATCTTCCTGTCCTTATGAGTTCTTTGTCAAAGGTAGCCTGAACTCTAAGCTTGACAAGACTCATCAAGATGAAACTTTGCACAGCTCACTGCTTTGATGGGTGGCAGAATGTCTAAAGCATGCTGACCCTCCAAAAGCATCAATAGTCATGTGACAGGTAAAAGGGTCAGCATCTCAATTTAAGTCCAAACTTGGTGGATTTTTATTAGGCGCCTGGTACCCAGAACACAGAGGTGACTAGGACAGAGGCCCTGCCCACCCAGGTCACAAGGCCAAAGTTTGTGGCATCAATGGGCATGATTCACATTTTTCATTCCTTAGAGTACGTTTGAAGAAACTCTTTAATTCAAAATACAAATATACATCAATAGCGTGATCCCCAAGACTGGGGCCTAAGTCTCCTCCCAAGAGACTTTTTTGTATTGTTAGACAGAGCATAGTTCACTAATATATGGACTTTAGCCAAGGTAAAATAAAGAGAGTCAGTCTATTAAATGAAAATCAAATCGGTCACTTTTAAAGTAATGGAATAATTACCTGCCAGATAATGACACTTTCAGGGAACAACCATCTGCTGAAAAAAAGAAAAGAAAAGAAAAATCTAACGGTCATTTCATTTTGACTGAAAAGCTGAATAGTAAAAATTATGGTTGGCAAAGTGATATCTCCTCAATCAAAATAAAACATAAAATGATCCCGCTAGGCCAATAGCAGCTGTCCAATCATAATAAACAAAATTCCTCAGTTGATGTCTTTTTCTGAACTCATTTTTTCTTCACCTTTTATTTTTTTTTCCTTAAAAATTTTAAATGGAAAGATCCAGGGAGATGGGTGAAGAAAGCAGGACATTTGGGGCTGGTTCTCATGCGTGTGTTGGATTATCTGAGACACGCAGATAAAAGTTGGGGGAAGTCTTAAAATAGAGCAGAGTGTCAATTTCAAAATAAATAACGATAATGGTATTTTCAAGATCAGCTCTTTATTCATGTTCTGTGCCAAGCATTTAAATACCCTGTGCTACTAATAACATAATGTGGGTGGTAAAAGAAAAAAAAAAGCCATCCCTCCTTCAACGTGTTATTCCTAAAAAGACTGTTCACGTCAGTGCTGCAAAGATACCATGAATTTATATAACCCCGATATCCCCATGCTAAAACACAAAGCACAAGAAACAAAACATTCTCTTATTTTGAAGACAGAAGTATGTACATGAACTCGGCTTCATTCAAGTGCCCGCAGTTATTTTAGATAAATAATAAAATAATTTTAATTAACAAATTATTCTGGTAGACCTTTCGTATCAGACCCTTCACTCTGTTTTTTCAAATCCAGAGTTTGAGCCCACACATACTCTTGCCCCACGGGACTTAGCAATTGCTGTGCTGGCAGTCCTGCCGAATTTGAGATGATCCAGGCGTGTCACTTAATTGAGACTTGATGATGGCATTTTTTTGTTATGTAGTTAAATGATTGCTTTCAGATAAAATTTTTTGGCCTTGTATTTCATTTATGTGATGTGTTGCTCTGCTTTGGGGACTTTTTTTAATTTAAAATATACCTTCAGGTCATTTAAATCTAATTATCTAAAAACACCCATGTCTTAACTTTTTATACAATCTAGTTAAATATACAAAGTTCCTATATTTCTCTTGAAGAAACCTAAATAATACTAAATCATTTTTTTTTTATTTTCCATGTTCTTTTCTAAATGAAAAGAAACAAATAAAACTCTGTTAAAAAAAAAAACTTTCCAAAGCAACTTATAATCTAACTCTCTAAACAGTACATTCAAAATAGGGTCAGACAAAAACATTTTTCAAATCAAGTTATATTTTAATTACACCTCTAAGTAACAATAGATGGTTCTAGTCTTGGCTAAGAACTGAGCTCCATTTAGAAGTTCATAGTTGCCTCAAAATTTTGGATAAACTGGGCTGGATGGGTGGCTCAGCAGTTAGGGCACTTGCCTGGCATGCATGAGGATGCAGGTTCGAACCCCAGCACCACGTACACAACAAAGTGTTGGAGCAACAAAAAACTACATGAAATTGATTCTTTCTTTCTCACTGTCCCTCTCTCTTTAAAAAAAAAAAGGAAATGGACAAACTAATTAAAAATGGAAACTTATGGGCAATTTGTGGGATACTCCTTAAGAAAATAATTGTAAAATTTTGCCTAGAAAATGGAGTCTCTGTATGTCTTTTTTGCAGAAGCCCAGTGCATTTAGAAGCTTGTGTATGTGTCTATACTTGAGAGTAAGAGGGAGAGGACACCCATATGTCCAGCACTATATTTAAATATCACCAATTACAGAGGCTTCCCCTCACTTAACTTCCATGCATAACCTTTGTGTCCACACTCAGGTGGCGTCGGGACTATTTTTGGAATACAGGGCAGTGCTGCTGGGAATTGCCTCCCCTGTGACAGGGTGGTAAAGCTACTGGGGTGGACCACATCCAAGAGAAACATGCTAGGGGCTCCGTGTGAGACGGTGCTCTGAAGAGCTTAGAACTGTAATTTTCTTACTGCTCCAACCTATGGGGCTTGGGAGGGAGGGAGATAGCATCTCCCCACAGTTACCACCACGAGGGAAGACTTCTCATTTCTGGTGAGTGTGTATCTTACTCTGGAAACAATCCTTCTTTCTCATTTCTGATAAAGCATCTGGCCCCTGACACCACCTCCAGCTGAACCCCGATAAGCAGCAGGCTGCACTTGGAGGAGAAGTTGGTGTTACCAGTGGCAGCGGGGGGTTCAGTTGCCACCTGTCTTGGTGATTAAAATAGAAAGAAGAGAAAAGCTTCCAAAGGTGGCAAGCAGCTGGGCTAGTTTCTTTCATGTGTCTCTCCCATTAACCTGGTTGGTGAGTGGAAAAGGAAACTGAGCGCCGTCTAGTTAGGGCATTACAGGGTCCCTCTCAATGGCATTCCAGAGAAGTAAATCCTAAAGACCAAGAGTTGGGCAAAGACAATGGCATGACATAGAGGTCAAGGTTGGCACACACTCAGGTTCGACCTTTTCCACTCAATAGCAGTGTCAGTTTGGGCTAGTTAATTCGTTACACTTAGCTACTACTTCTCTTCCCTAATAGAGATGCTGGTAACAATATCATGTTATTATTGTTGGGATTGAGTGAGGAAGTAGCATTTAGTAGGCACTTAATGGATATTTGTCCTCCCAACCCCCCACACTTATTAAACAAAGCTTATTAACAAATTTAAAATGATCAGCTCCAAGCATAAGACTGCTGTATCTGTCCATCTTCTGTTGCTATGAGGAAATACCTGAGGCTGGACAATTTGTAAAGAAAAGAGGTTTAGTTAGCTCACAGTTTTGGAGGCTGAGAGTTCAAGATCCAGCAGTTCCCTCCATTCAGCCTCTGGTGAGGGCCTTGTGGCAGAAAGCATCAGGATGGTGGGAAGGCATACAGAAGCAATCACATGGTGAGACAGGAAGCCAGAGAGAATCAGGGTACAGGGTTGCCTTTTATAACAATTAGTACTCGCAGTAACTCACTCACTCTGTGAGACCAACCTTAATCCTTTCCATGGTCAAAGCCACCAGGGACTTAATTAGCTCCCACAAGGTCCCTTCTTAAAGGTTCCACCAACTCCGCACTGCCCCACTGAGGACCGGGCTCCTACCCATGAACCTCTAGGGGATAAACTATAGCCAAACCAGAGCATTCAAATTTCACAGGAACCTCTTACAGTGAATTTATCATTTCCATGAGCCAACGTTTTAACCCTGTAGGTGTTCGGTGTCTTCTAACTGATAAAAGCATAGTGGCTACTTGGGAATGTTTTATCATTCCCAAGTTTGTCCTATGAAAGTGGGGGCTATGTCTCTCCCATTCAATTTGTATCTTAGATCCTAGCTCAGACACTGGCACAGGATAGACTTTTACGAAATATTAGAGTTACTAAAATAAACGAAATGACTGTACGACCTGCCCTCACCTCTAACATAAAGAAAGACCATCAACAGCAACCTCAGAAATTCTGTTCATCTGGGGCTGGAATGTGGCTCAGAGGTTACCGCACTTGCCTGGCATGTGTGAGGACGCAGGTTCAAACCCCAGCACCACATACACAATGCAGTGTTGGAGCAACAAAAGCCACATGGAAAACTGAATAAAATTGATTCTCTCTCTCTCTGTCTCCCTTTCACTCTCTTTGGAAAAAAAAATCCCTTCATCCCTATTCACAATGCTCATCTCTGCTACGTTTCTTATCATCTTGCAGGCATATCCTTCTGTAGCCACAAATCTTCCACTGTTCTATCTTAAAGATAAAATTGTAGTGGAAAGAACATTGGAGCAAGACCTGGTGGTTCATTCAATTAACCTCCATCCTATGACCATCGAATGATCTCCTCAGTCTCATTTCTCATGTGTGAATTGGGAACAAATCTTTTCCAAAGTAAATACATACCTGCCCTGGGAGAGAGGATGAGAGAAGATACGCAAAAGAGCTGGGACCCTATAAATCACTTGCCCTCAGAGGTGAGGCTAAGAGCAGATGCAGCATCAATAGGCAGGAATGTGCCTGGCTTGGGTCATAATCCCAACAGACCTGTTCTAAGAAGACATAAGACAAGAGGGGAGAAGCGGGTGTGGGTGTATTGGCAGGTGTGTGGGTATTTGGAGGCACCTTCATTAACAGAGCACTTACCACATGCTAGGATCAGCACATGTGAGCATCCGTGCCAACAATAAGTCCAGCCGTTGCTGACTGGCTCCTCATCTGCAATTCCTTCATAGTACAATTTCAGATCCAGGCCATGGTGCAATACCGGCTAGAATAAAGAAGAGAGTCTAGATAGGTATTCTAGTTGTGTATCAAAAATAATCCTTCTAACGTGCTTGAAGATCCCTGCTATTACTTTTAAAATGAATTGTTTTATACGTATTTAGAAATTTGCACCAACAATCTTGTATGAATTGTTGTTCTATACATTCAATGAAGAGAAAGGGAAAATTTAAGTCTAACAGCTATCTCAAGAGATAATCGATTCCAACCCTACAGTTTGAAGTTAAAAGTTCTAATATGCGATTGATTCATTTTTTGAATTTCACAATTCAGTGGTAGGCTTCTACCACCTAGCACTGATTCACACGGACCAATTGTATGCCTGTCTTCCCAATCCACTTTCATCAGGGTTGGTAGTAGTAGAATTTACACTACAGAAATTGGCAAATCCACCATTTTCTTCTCTTTCCTGAGAGCTGGTTGTTGTTAAACGGTTGCCAGTACACCACTGCTTTGTGAGGTTCTTGATTTTAAGTTGCTTACTTATTCTATGTCTGTGATTCTTCCTTCCATATTCATTTCCAAGTCTTCTTTTCCTAATTACTTTAAGATTTCAGTTCATAAATTGGCTGAATTCAAAAGATTGGTCTAGGAAATAGACTGGATCATTTTTGCCTTTGGTAAAGCTTCTTTCTTCTTCTATTTTTTTTCTTTTTCTTCTCAACTGTCATAAGTACCAACCTTCATCCTATATATTATCCTCCCTGTGGACTCTCCTTCTTCTTGCACCCTTCCCCTAACATTAGGACAGCAACATTAAATACCCAAAGTAGAAATTTATTTCAAATCCTTTTGGTTTTCATGCGCAGATCCAGTGCCTAAACATTCTTTGGGGCGTTGTAAGTAAATGAAAGGATGCACTTTTATCTGCCTTATATTTCCAGTGCACTCACACATTGTCATCTTTCCCATCGAGGACATTTCTTGGAGGGAAGAGATCGTAGATGACCTGTACTATAGTAATTAATGTCACTGGTCATGCACAGCCCATCCTCTCAAAGGTGACGACAGACCGATAGCTCCGTTGGTGTCTCCTCATTATAAGTATGATCAGGTAATTTCACTGATGAATAATCCTAAGTTTCATAACTCTCTAGCAGCTACTTAACAAATACAATTTATGAGCCTGTTATCTGTAAAATGGGGAAAATAAAAAGAATAACATCTATTTTAACCTGAAGGTTAGGAATAATATTCAAAGAGCCCTGGTACAATGTTATAATGATGATGATGTTTCATTTGCAATACATTATTATATTGATACTATGTTATTTTGTGGCCTATAATTACTTTTTACTTTTCCTTTTTTTTTAAGAGAGAGGGACAGTGAGAGAGAGAGAGAAAGAGAGAGAGAGAGAAAATCAGTTTTATTTAGTTTTTCACATGGCTTTCATTGCTCCTACACTTCACTCTGTAGGTGGTAATGAGTTTGAACCCACATCCTCATGCATGCCAGGCAAGCGCTGTAACCGCTGAGCTACCACTCCAGCAGCCCCTGGCCTATGCTTTCTTGACAAATGTTTCAATATACTGTAAAATAATCAAAAATTGATTTTGTTATATTACGCTTATTTTGTGAATTTTAAAGTATTAAAAAGTAGTGATCACAAGGGAAGTGTAATAGAATAGAGGAAAGATAAGAGGAGAGGAGAGAAAGAACATGAGGGGGAAAGGGAAGGTACAGAGTCGGGGGTGTGGGTAAAATGTATATCCTGTACCTATCAGCAGAAGAAAAGGACCATTCAACAGAAGGAATGAGAGGGGAGTACTTGGGTGGGATATTGGCCAAATTATATTCATATATAGTGTACATGAATGAATATGCAGAAACGATTCCTATCATTCCATACAACTTTAATGCACCAATAAAAATGTGGGAAAAAATAGTGATCAAAGGCAAAAGAGAACCTTTTCCCCAAAGGTATTCCATAGTTAAGTGTTAGGTACGCCTTCAGGCCTTTTTTATTCATATACAGTTATAAAAATCCAATAAAAACATACAATTTTGAAACCTACCTTTTCCACTTAACACATCAGAACCTCTATAGTGTCCATAAATGCAGGCATACCGTGAGAAATTCACATCTGCAGTATGTTCC